>JAJOOH010001846.1:0-102555 GCA_029582605.1 Solanum gracilifrons | reverse complement strand
CATGTGACGTCCCGCCACTGACATAGGCAAATTTTGCAGCCAAAGAGGCGTAGAGGTTTCTAGAGTTAAGGAGAAAACTCTAGAATACCTTAGATAATTCAAGAAGGCCTTAGAGAATTCTAGACTATGTAGAATCCTCTAGAAAGGGGGCCAAAGTGTAAATAATTTAAGGACTCCCCATGTAAATATTAATTGCACTTTAGTCCTTGGAGAGTAGTATAAATAGAGGTGCCACCACTTGCAAAGGCATCAAGCAAGTTGTAAGCAATCTTCCAAAGCCAATACAAAAGCCTTCTTCCAAAAAAAGCTCTCTTTGATCCTTCTAAGTCTTTCTTAAAACATTCTCTTAGCGATCTTAGTCGTAAAGGCTTACTTGAGCTTACAAGGTTGTGAAAGATTCGTGAGTAAGTTGTCAAGTGTCGCACGGAGCTTTAGTAAGACTCTAAGTCCGTGACAATTTGCTGCCTTTTATTTCTAGTTCAAACTATTGAGTTGATGTGATTGAAACTCCAACAATATTAGCATCCAAAATGAAACAAATAGTAGTATTAAAAATAAAGGCTTAAGTCATCGACCGCCTCTTAAAGTTGTCCGTATAATTCACTTAGATACCTCAACTAAGATTTGTATCTATTGAACACCTAAATTGTTCAAAATATGTACCTATTAAATACAAAACGCTGATATGACAAAAAATGTGTTTTGCACTTTCTTGAAGCGCGTGAAAAGATTCAAAATAGTGTCTTTTTGAATTTTTTTTACATTTTTTCTTCTTTTATTGACACTTGGCATTATAATTAAATTAAAAACATTTTTCTTCTTTCATTTACACTTTTTTCAAAAAAAGAAAAAGACCCCACTCCCTACCTATCATATTCTTCATACTTTAGTTTGCAAAACATTCTTCATTTTAGCTCCAACATAGTTTTTCTTTCTTTTTTATAAAAAAAAAATATTATTTCTTTCAAATATGAAGATAAATGAAAATCAACTATGAAGATTTAGATTTGAAAGAAGTATGATTTATTTCAATCTCATAAAAATAAAGAACAAATATGAAGAAGAAGAAAGAAGATAAATGATTTTTACGTATAAAAAAAGTTAGCCGATATTTGTTTATCAAAATTTTTGAACAAAGATTTTTTCTCAAATTCATATTTAAACCCATTAAATTTATTGAAAATGGTATTCAAAAAATTGAAAGAATTAATTTTTGAGCTATCAATTTCATTTTGTCATCGATGTAGAAATGAATAACCGCCGGCAAAATTTTCTTTCTTCTTCACTCTTAGTATGAAAATGTATATATATATTTTTTAAAGTTAATCTTCAAGTTATTTGAAAAGAATTAGGTTATGTGATTTGAGAAAGAATGTGTTTTGGGAAGAAGATGAAGATGAAAGGGGGTAGGTAGGGGTGGGGTTGGGTAGAATAGGTTGACATTTTCATTTTTTTCTTTTTCTTTTAAACAAAATTATTTTTTTATAATTTTCAGGGCCTAGTGCCACATGTTATTTTTTAATTAGCCGTTTTGCCACGTCACCGCAAGTGTATCACACACTCTTCATATATTTTGCTGATTATCAAAAAATGCCTAATAGGAATAATTTTTGAATTGGTAAAAGTATTCAATAGGTACTAGTTTTAGTTGAGGTGTCTAAGTGAATTATGCGGACACCTTTAAGGGGCCGTTTATGACTTAAGTCAAAAATAAAACATAGAGGATTGTATGTTTTGTCGGAGTTGGTGTGCATGGCTGGTTCGCTGGTGGGGTTCTGGTTCAGAGCTATTGCTCGCAGCTTCGTGGTAGTGAAAGCTCGTAGCTTATTTCATTTTTGGGTGGCTGGTGGCTCACTTTTGCTAGAACCACAATAGGATTGTGTTTGGTTTGCTGGAACTTCGAAGCTTGCTGGCCGTGGTTTTGTTTGCTGGTGTTGTGGAAACAACAATGGTGGTTTATTTAGGTGGTGGTGGTTGGAAGGGTATGGAATTAGGTAGGGGTGGTTTTGTGTTTGTGGCAGTTGGTTTGTTGGTTGTTGTTGGAATTGGAGGATGGGGTTGTTTGGGTGGTGGTGGCTGGAGTGGACGGTTGGTTTGGCGGAACTATGAGGTGCTCATCGAAAATAATTAAGGAGACAAATCCCTTGGAAAAAAAATAATCTGAAAATCGTATCATAACTTTGAAATTTACTTATTACTGTTTACTTTGTGATCAAGAAAATGTTTAAATAGGCAATTTAGAATCTCTCTCTATAAAATATTTGGCTCAAAACCACGGGTTATTAAAATTATGAGCTAATTAATTATGTGTTTACGATATTAATTTGTGTTTCTGTAAATTAGTAAATTGTGCTAATAATAATAATAAAATAAATATAAATAAATCATAACAAATGTATGGCATATAAAAAATCAAGTCAATGTTGGGTGTCAACAATTGTCATTTTGTTTGGCTAGGATTCTGGACAAACAAAGTTGATTAACTCAACTTTCATTTGATGATTTGTTATAATTTATTTGTATTCATTTTATTAGTACAATGTTTTAACACAAATGATTATTTTATACACAGATATTTAATTAGACCACGGTTTTGAGCTCATGATTTTGATAACCTATGTTTTTATAGAATTAGTTATTTTTAGAATTGTGGTCAATCAAATGATTTTGTTTGGTTGACTAACTTTTAATTGCCTATTTAAGCAATTTCTTAGTCATTAAATAAATAATGGTGGATATTTTTTAGAATTTTGATGCGATTTTCAGATTTTTAAAAACTCTCTTGAGCTCTGATCAACCATAAACCAGTTACCCTTGCTACTGGCACTAGCATCGAACCAGACCCCTCATTTCTAGCTCCACTGGAGCAACTAACCAAAACCCTTTTTCCCCAACAAGTAAAGCTCAGAAAAAGTGGATTTAGTATTTTAAATTTGTGGGTTCTCAATAAAATAAATTTATATGGAATAATAATCCAACAAATAATGAGTTTTGAATTTTCCATCACTTCACCACTCCAAAGTAAAAATAAATAACTAGAACCAACAAATACTACACTATTTATTGGTGAAGGAAAATAGTATGAACAACATAATTAAAAGTAATATTGCAAACAACATAGCAACTAAAAACCGCTATGATGACAACAAACAATACATCCGATCCTTACTATATTATAATTATAATATGGATGGGACAATAAAATATTACTATTATTTTGTAGAAGTATAATGTGAGTTTTGAGATTTAATGAAGGTTAATTTTGATTCCATCAAAATCATCTACAATTTTTCTAGCAAGCTCCATGCTTCGTGCTCTGGCGACAAACAACAGCCAACCTAACAACCTTCTCCCTTCACCTTGTTACCTTCAATCATCGGCAAATCAAAACTCAAAGCTTTGAATGCCTCCCTCCCAACTAGCGAACCCCTGTTCGAACTAGCTCTGGCAAAAACAGCCAAAGCGTCATTGTTGCTGCTTTATCCTCGCACTAGTTACGATCATTTGTTTGTTCTCCAGTAAGTATAATGCATTTGTTGCATTCTCTTATTTCTTGTTCAAACTATTGGACTGTTTTTTTTTTATTCCGATGTTGTTTCCAAAAAATGTTATTTGGAATAAATATTTACTGGCACTTAATTTAGTGTTTGGTTGGAAAGTTTGAAATAACTTATTCCAGAATTAATAAATAGAATCAGAATAAGTTATTCCTCCCAAAAAGTGGTAAAATAGTCTTATAATAATTTGTCATGGAATAAACTTATCGACAAAACTATCCTCTAATACAAGTTCTTGTTGATATTTTTGGTTCTCTGTTTTTTAAACAAAGTACATATCTCATTACGTCTCAAAAAAGAACCACTTTACCTATTCGTGCTTTTGCTAGTTTGTTGTGAAGAAAATGCAAATCACCCAATATATACACAACTATTAAGATGGAAAATGGGCGAGTGTTTCAACTTTTGTTTACCCAAGACTCAAATTGTATTGAAGTTAATCATTTGTTGGACTTGGACATATGGTATTGTCATATAAATATAGTGATTTTGGATGGAAAATTTTGAGTTCCTCTATGCTGCTGTCCATTTTACGTTTCTGTTGAGAAGAAGATAGATTAAGCACTAAGCACGTATTTCATTTAAATCGTACAAATGCATTTTAAGCCAATTTACTGTTGTTGTACTGATTGTTATTGTTTGAGGCCAAACTCTGCTATATTTCTGATTATTCACAACTAAAATTTAAGTCATAAGCTGCTTCATCTTTATAGTAAATGTGTATGTAAAAGAGTTTTCTGATCTGATCACATCATATGTGTTG
This sequence comes from Solanum gracilifrons, assembly GCA_029582605.1. Taxonomy (NCBI): domain Eukaryota; kingdom Viridiplantae; phylum Streptophyta; class Magnoliopsida; order Solanales; family Solanaceae; genus Solanum; species Solanum gracilifrons. The sequence goes on along the minus strand of JAJOOH010001846.1, from coordinate 98,235 downwards.
TGAATCAAGTCGACTTTGTACGGGCCTATGTGTTAGGAATTCTGAATGAGACTGATTTATATGGAATTATTAGGCCGAGTAATATGCTGGAGAGTTTTATATGGGATTCAGGCCCAATTAGCTATTGTTAAAAAGGTCTAGGGATTAGAAAGAACGGTTATGTAAATTATGTCGAAGCTTTGGCTTTCAGTTATCTCTCATCCCCTTTCTCTGTTCTAGTATCTCATCCCCTTCTAGTTACCTTCTTCTATGTTGATCTATCCATAATTAGTGCGTTATAACTTTGTTGTGTGTATTAAACGTTGTAATCTGTATCCAGTAAATATTATATATCAGTGTTTGTGTTGGAAATCGAGTTTGTTTCAATATGTTTCCTTTAGCGTGGAGTATTGACGCCTCCAAAATTGGCACTAATTGAACACAAAGAAAATTCACACATAAAAATAATTAAGCTAATTAAGGTGGAGATTTGTTTTTAAGAATGAATAACTAAAACTCTATGAGAAATATATATACAAAAACCTAAATAAGAAGGTATTTTTGTAATCAAACCACTTATTTTAAAGAAGTATGTGATGGTTATTATTTTTGGTACAACAAACCAAACAATCAATAAGAAATAATGTTAGGATAACTAATTTAAGCATACTTATCCCAACATAACTTATCTCAGCATAACTTGTATTCAAACCAGTGTTTTCAAAAATATTTTTTGGGGTGAGTCTCAGGGCGGGACGTGCTAAAGCCGTTTCGGGCCGCAAATTGAAGACGTAGATCCATAGGGCGTATGCTCTAGAATTTGGGGCGTAAGCTCCAAACGTAAAAACGTAAGCCCCGTGCGTTTTTTTTTTCGAGGGTGGGGGTTAACTTTTTTTTGTTTTAAATCATATATTTTATTATTATGTAACGATATTTCTCAAATAGTAATTGTAATACTTTATTTCTTCATGGTTATTTATACCTTTCTCAAATAAAAATCATAATATTTTTTCTATACATTATAGGTTATTTATTAAAATTTATTTCTAAAATAATTAAAAGTTTTACTTTTGCTTATATTTTTTAGTAATAAAATTAAATATACATGAGACTACGCCCGGTAGATCTATATGACTTATGCCCCGTATCTCGAGGCTTACGTCTCACCCCGTACGACATAAAATGTCTCGTCTCACGCCCCTGCCTAAAATACTGATTCAAACCAAACGACCCCTTAGTTAGAATTGATTGGGTTCTTGGATTATTTTTGTTAAGTAATTTATATGCTAATTTTAGAAAAGTTTTAAAATTAGGTGGTGATTCTTAATTATTTTTTTAATTATTAATTTTGAATCTCACGGCGTTGGTGATTTTAAAAAAAAAATTAGTTTTGTTAAATATATCTTAATTTTAGAAGGCAGGTTATAATTATGAGTTTAGTAAAATGAAACGAAAGGAATGTTTGTCATTTTATGAAATCAAGATAAAATTAATTATTTTTATTCATTTCATCCTTATGTGCAATTTCAATCCACTTATCTCCGGTTGAAAATTTCGTCCTTGAAATAATATTAGTTTCTTATTCTTAAAAAAAAGTGTAGTTATTGAAAAGAGAACAAGATGAAATTGTACAAAATACCTTTTTAATTATAATTTCTTATAAGTTGTTTAGTATGGAGGATGGAATTGATAAAATTATCTCATCAATTGGGATATATAACAATGTGAAATTGATGGCTAGTAGAAGGTGTGATTATTTGTCAGTCCTGTCGTTAGCTTCATTTTGCTTCCTTTTCCGTTTTAAGTGATTTTCTGTCTAATATAATAAAAAAAATATTATAAAAAAACTATCGTTGTTTAAAAACTAACAATTATTCATAGTTAAAAATATCAAAGATGTTGTCTAATACCGATACATCATAGAAAAGCCTTTGATTTTTTTTGAAAATTTTCAAATGATTAATCAAAATATGAACATTGCAGAGATTCAATCAATTTGAGAGATATACGGATTAAATGTTATATTCAATATGAAAAGTAGAGAAAAGAGAGATTTTAGGAGGAGAGATGAAAAGAAGAGATTTCTCCTAAGAAGAGATATCTTAGGAGAAAAAGATGAAAGAACAAAGATTTTAGGTTGAGCGATGGAAAATAAAAGAATAAAATTTTTGGACGGATTTGGAAAAAACTAAACATATACAAAAAATTTATGGGTCATTATTTGCTACTTTTATTAGCCGAAGTAATATATATATAACTATTTTGTGCCAATTTTTCAAATCGGGCTAATAGATGCAAATTCTCTCTCTTAATTGATAAAGAAAAAACCATCTTACACAATTATTTCTATTATAATTACTAATTTACTTTGTAATTTGAAATAATCAGAGTCTCACTAATTAGTAATTCTATACTATTTAAAGTCAAATACATGTATTTTTTTATACCAAATATATTTTGAAATACAGATATGTTGGGAGAGAGGCGAGTGAGATAGAGGAGAAGTGACCGAGAGAGTCAGTGTATCTCAAATATATATACCTAAAGTACTAGATACATTTAGAAAATGTAGATACATATGAAGAGAGACGAGCAAGAGAATAGAGTTACATATCCTAGATATATGTGAACGGCGGTTGAATATAGTGTTAAAATATCTAGAACAAATTACACCTAATTTGATCCATATGTATTTGTGTAAAATTTGTGTTGTTTGCTCACTATAAAACCATGTCAATTTATCCGGTACCTTGTTTAATCGGTTTCGCGGTCCAAATTGTTAGGCCTTTTCAATAGAGATACCAAGCCCAGTAAACATGTCATCGCGGCCCAAGAAACTTTTAAACCCACCAAAAATATCATACTTTTGCAGAAATTAATTTTAATAAAAGGCAGAGGAAAATATAAGAAAGGGAAAAAAGGTGTGAATGAAGAGAAAAATGGCAGAAAGAAGGAAAGAAGGAAAAAATGATGGGAAGAAGGAGAGAAGAGAATCTGGGTGGCCATCAATCAAACTCAAATTAAACCTTGAGGTCAATCGCCTCAAAGATAACGATCTCATTACCGTACGGATTCATTCTTTCCCCTTTTTACACTAAAATTTGTTCTTGTGTTTTCGCCTAAATTTTCCACTAATTTTCGATTGTTTGTTTATCTTCTTTATATTGGTTTTCTTTTGACGGGACATGCTGTTAATGATATGAAGCTTAGGCAAATCATGAAACTCGTTGTTTAAATAATTCAAGCATAACCCCTATAACTTGAGATTTTGATACATTTGTCATAATTGTGAGTGATTTGAGCTTAATTACTACTGCTCTGTTTGTTGATTTAGCAATTGTGTCATGCATTAGAATCACTGATGTTTTTTTGTTTAAATGATTATGAATTAAAGTTTAAATCAGGTTGGATTTATTGTTTCATGTTTATATTCGAGAAGCTCGTTACTTCTATTGTTGTTATGTAGTTGGTTTGCTAAATTGATAATGAGTTTCTCCAAAACAAGGAAGTTCATAGCTCGTGGGGAGGGGGGATAAGTAATAAGATTGTGTAACTACTGAATTAGCTTACAATGTTTATGTGAAGCCAGAAGGTTGCTTAAAATTGTTGAAGGATACAGGTGTGTGTCACTTGTAAGAATTTTCAGTTAGATTGGATGATTCCACCTTTGATCATTGTTTTTTCGTAGGTTTGACAATCTGAGAAATCTTAATAAGAAGTTTATCAAATAAATTGAGTTGAGAGAGTGTTTTGTTGTTGAAGAACCTCCTACCCTACTATAAACTATTAAAGTTTGCTACTTTCACCATGTTCAATCAAAATAACAAAAATAATGAACATCTCTTATGAGCTACGATTAGGATTTTATTCTTGATGTGATTATCGGAACAGAGAAACTGTAGGAGAATATATCGCGGATAAAATCAACCAACTTACCTATTTGACAAGAGTCGAACCGGACACCTTTTTGCTATCACATTAGGAAATAAGAATCACTCATCTTTGCTTGAATCATGGTGTCAAATCACAAGACCTTAATTTAATGATGAAGCTATTATTGGCTTCTAATAATTCCTCTATTTGCTTATATTATTCAGGTTGAGAATTTCCTTACTCCAGCTGAATCAAAGGCTTTTGTCAAAGCTGCAGAGTCAATTGGGTTTGCTCACCAAGGAAGTCGTGGTCCTGCATATGGCGAAGCTTATAGAGACAATGATCGTGTATCTATGCATGATCCTAATCTTGCAGATGCAATGTGGAGAGCTGGACTGAACAAATTATTTTCTGACATCAAAATTCGAGGCAAAGTTGCTGTTGGATTGAACCCTAATATTAGATTTTACAGGTTAGGTGTATTTTCGTCATTAAACTGTGATATTATTATGACATATATGTGATCCTTTGCCCTGCTGTGTGTTAAACTTACTTATTTGGATAAAATGTGGCATATTTAAGAAATATACTTTATTGAGTTTGATAAACATTGACTAGATTGAACAGGTCATAATCAACCATGTCGTTTACCTACATGGTGGTGGTAGCGATCATCAGATGTAGGACGAGATAGTGAATATCCAAAATACCATATGGCAGCAGATTAATAACAAATTGAATGCTGATTTTTTCCTGGTTTTCTGGGGAAGTATTGATAGTTTCTTGCTTTGAAGGGTCATGAGGTAGTCAACATATAGGTGACTGTTTGAAGCTTATGATATCAAATAGGTTGGGAACTCCTTCCAGTTTTATGAATCGTGCTTTTTACCTTCTAACCAAGTACATCCATCTTGTTTCTGTTTTCTTTCCAGTAATTTCATCGAAATGTCTAAACTGCTTTGACTGTTATCCTTCGGGGTGGCCCAGTGGTTTGGGCTTGGGACTTCCATGTTGGAGGTCAAGTTCGAAACCCCTTGCCAGCGAAAGCAAGGGGTTTGCCTTCTGGGTCGAGCTCGTCGCGCCGGGCTTGCCTAGTGCGGACTACCTCTCCTATGTAGTTTGCAAGCTATTGCATAGGAGCGGAGGTTTTACCCTGTGCGCACCCAAAGGGTAGCGGCTGCGGGTTTCCCTTGTCATCAAAAAAAAAAAAAAACGGCTTTGACTGTTATGTACAAAACGCTTGTCAACTTACCATTCCCTTTCCTAATCTGAAATAGTAGCAATCACATGAATGTTTTTGAGGTGACACTATTTGTATCAAGAAAAGCGGTGTAGCCTTTAACTATTTAACTTGTTGCAGTTTACCCTCTTAGCATTTTCTTTGTGGCAAATTGACCCCTTCAACTTTTCAAACGTAACCACTTGCCCTTACTTCAGTTTTCATTAATGGACTGCTAGTTTCTTGGGGTATAATATGGACTCTTTACTGTTTTTTGTATCTTCAGTGGCAGTTTGGCACAACACTGTGTCACCTCACTCCTCTTACTTCACCGTTGTTTGTTTGCTTTTTTCTTCCTCCACGCCCAATTGCTACCCATCCCACCCCAACTCCTCAAGCAGCAACTTCCTCCTCCAAGTAACTCCCCATCCCCAACTTCTTCTTTTCTTCCTTTCCTTCTTTTTCTTGTCAGCATCTGTACTTTATTTTCTCTTCATCCCAGCAGCCCCTACCCTTTCCCTTGGTTGCTTGTTTGAAATGAATTCAGACTTCGGTGTTAACCAAAAGTTCAAAAGAAAGAAAAAGAAGAAGAAACCACAAGAAGAAAAACCAGATTTGATTCCCAAAACAGTTTATAAACTCACAACCAATTTAAGTTTTCTCAAACAATCAGTAGCATAGATATAGCTAGGAAGACGAGCAAACCTTGGGGTATCTATTCTGCTGTGCTGGAAGAAAATGTGGCATACAAAGTAATACATTCTTTACAAGATTCAACTTTTGGTTGGAGCTGCTGAAATGAAATACATGACATTTGAAAGTGGAATTTGGAATGAATAAAAAAATAACAAGGAATAAAGCAGTAAGTAAGAAAGGGATGATAAAAGTAGCCCCAAGAAGTTGCAACCAGTGCTGTGGTGTTTGAGGGAGCTGTTGGGGCAAGGAGGAAGAAAGAAGTAGAAAGAGGGTTGGTGCACTGGTGTTGTGCCTGTGAGGAAGAAATTGTGTAAAAGTAACTGTATAATTAATGGAAGTTGACAGAAGGAGAAATTTACTATGTTATGTAAAGTTGACACTTCACAATAATTGCCACAAAATATTGTTGAGTTAAAATATCCACAAATTAAATAGTTAAGGGCCTTCACAGCACTATTCTCTTTATATTAGTTATCAAATTATATTCTTCAATTATCTATGGTTTGATGATGTCTAACATAACAATTAGTTGCTATCTGTTTTATAAACTTTTGTATACTATTAGTGTCGCTTGTTTGAAACATTCTCTTAGTTTTCCCTCTGCTGTCAGGGCCTTCGCAGCCATTTCTTTTCCTTTTCTCCACATTTGTGATTCTCATTTCCTTTTCCTGAGTACATGGTAAGGTGGACATTATAACAAATGTTTGGTCCTCATCAAGTAACTGTTGTTGCTCTCTAGGTACAAGGCTGGTCAGAGATTTGGACGGCATATTGATGAAAGTGTTGACATTGGAGAAGGGAAGCGCACACACTACACTTTGTTAATATATTTAAGTGGTGGTCCCAAATCAAAAACCAAAGTTGATAAAGATTCTCAGGATTCATTGTCTGAGAGCCTTGTTGGAGGGGAAACTGTCTTTTACGGTCCAAGAAACGCTTTGGTTGCCGAGGTACTATTCTCCCCTTTTCAGAAATGCCACTCCCACTCTTTCTTCAATGTTCCCATCCCGATTTCCCTTCACACATGTAGACATGTATTACTTATTTTAGATGTGTTTCTTCATATTTCAGTTACTTCCATAGAAGGCAATCAATCAATCATGATTTGCTATGCTATATATCCTATTGTAAACTGCATAATGTGGCATCAATTAGAGAATAATGGCATGCTTTTCTTGAGTAAAAATCTGATTTTGTTATGCTATTTATATTTAACATTGTATAGGTACCTCCGACCGAAGGAATGGCTCTTGTTCACATTCATGGGGATAAATGTATGTTGCACGAAGCTCGGAATGTCACTAAGGGTATCAAATATATATTACGATCTGATGTTGTATTTGCTTGAACAAATGCTAAGCCTAAATGAATCATATTTGTTTTCTAAACTCCGTTGAGTTTAATGAGCACAAAATCTCTTCAACTTGTTGTAATTCACCTACTTCTATTTCTAACTTCATTTTATGTCAAACTACTGCTGTATTCTGCCATAAATCTTTTTGCTTCTGGCATTGCCCTGTAAAGAATTTAAGTTATACTTGTATATCACACTGGAAAAAGCACTTGGATTAAACATTGAATCTTTCATGAGTATGGACTGGTGATAGGATTACTTTCATTAATATTCACAGGTAAAGGTGGGATGTCTGATATTTTTTCCTTTATAATTTTGTTGTTTGGAGGGAGTTGAGTTGGTTGCTTCTTACGTAATTGGCACTGTCAATCATACAGCACTATTATTGTTTTTCTCGATTGAACTGCTGTGAAATGCTTTTACTTGAGCTGAGAGTCTATCGAGAACGTGTGTTGCTCGAACTCTTTGTGTCGGATTCTCCAAAATTAGTGTGTTTTTGGTGAATCCGACACGGGTGCGACATCGCAAGTGAAGAGTTCGTGCAACTTAGTCGGAAACAGCCTCTCTACCTCCCAAGGTAGGGGTAAAGTCTGTTAACATTCTATCCTTCCTAGACTCCATTTGTGGGATTACACTAGGTATGTAGTTGTAGTAGTCAGAGTAAAATTAATGTCTATTGCAATCTGTAGATACTTAAGAAGAAGCTAATAGTTGTAGGTGGAGTACATTCATATGTGGAGACTTCCACCCTACCCCATCTTAGAATCTACGATCTTGTATTATATCTCAATTTTGATGACAGAATATTTGAAAGAAACTGTATGTGTACGGTGAATACAATTTAGAGGATAGATTATGAACAACAAGCAACATTGATGATATTATTCTTCCTCTGCTACCTCTTCACCTTACAAGGGAATTATCAAGGTGCATAGATATTTCATACTAGTATTTCATTAAGCCTCAGTTATTAGACAGCAAAAAGAACAAACATAGGTACAAACACACTCATTTCTCAGTTAACAGCTCTGCAATTGAGTCTAACTTCTGCATTTTCAAGGACCCCAACATTTCCAAGCTTGATCATTGAAGCAGCAAATTCCCTGAAGAACACAGTTTGGTCATTGGCAAATGCCTTAACAATCAATCCAGTCCTGTAGTCATTCAACAAACTCTGGTCTGATGCAAAAACACCTTTGCCTGAAATAATTTGCTTGTAATAGTTGTTGTCAAATACTGATGAAGTTGGGTCCAATAATTGTCCTGCATTGCGATCACTGTTGGGTTTCGGGCATTTCTGCTTTAAGCTCTGTGCAAATACTGTGTTCAAGCTCGGGTCAGTGTCGTGCACTGAGCTGAAGTTATGAAGTCTGCCTTCAAATGAGGAGCAGTGTGAGAATCCAAGTGTGTGTCCACCAGAAAGAGAAACCAAATCTTTCACTCTCAATCCCCTGTTGGCAAAGCTCTGAATGAGTTGGCTTGTGTTGAAGGATGGAGCAGGTAAGTTTACTGTCTCATTGGCCCTTGACACCCTTCCATCTTTTCTTCCTTTTAGTACATTCCAGTATGGACCTCCAGACTACAAAATTGATCAGACATGAAGTATTTATGAGCTTATGATTACAGTTTAATCAGTGAATTTAACTTATATACACTGACAACGCCTTGCTAGCTAGTAGTATATTTTAACTGGTCATATAGTGTTATTTACTGCTCGTGAATTAACAATTTAGTAGGGAGGATGATGAAGTAGTACCATGGCCACAACATCTCTAGCTGCGATGGCAACTATGTCAGCACAAGAAACAGTTGCTGGGCAAGCCTTTTCGAGGTTTGTTTTGACAGCATCAATCACGTAGAAAGCTCCAAGAGAGAGGTTAGGCGGACCATCTTTCTCTGCTTTGTTTTCTGGTGTTGAATCCAGTAGAACTGATGCATCACATCCCTGTGAATAATCATTAACAAAACAGTTTCAATTTCCATCTCTTGCATGCATCTATAATATAATGACTTGCATTATGCACACAATTAATACATACTCTAATGAAACAATCATGGAAGAACATCCTGAGAATACGTGCTGGGACTTTAGGATCAAAAAACGAAGCATTGCGAATTGTTTGATAAATAATATCTTCAGCATGAGGACATGTTTGATCATAGTATTGAACTCCAAGAGTTGCACTGCATAGAGGGACTATTAACAAAATAAGAAATAAGATTGTAGAAAAAGGAGCCATTAATTAAACTTAAACTGGTATCTAAGGATTTAATTAATTAATTGCAACTTGAAAGGAAGATGAGATGATTGTGCAACAGGATTTTGGGTATATATAGCATGGAATGAGCAAATAAACAAATAGTATTTTTGGTGTTTGGTGCATGGAGATATTAATATGTACTTTCAAGTCACTCAATTAGTAAAAAGAGGGAAGCCTTGGGAAATTTGAAGCTTATTTTGTGCTTTGAGACTAAGCATTTCCAGCGATGCTTTTTATCTTGTACGATCAACAACATTACTAACAACAACTCCAAGAATAGTACATTCTTTTACTAGTACAAATTTCTTTTCTTTCACATATATCTGCTTTTATTTCACTGTGGTGATCAAGAGTCTACATCGCCCTTCAAGAGATGAGTGGTCCTTTTAATATGGTTAGCTTGGGTAATCCTTACCGTTTGACCAAAATTCATTTCTTTAACATGATATTGGACTCTCATATATCAAATATAATTGTCCACACACCAGATATCCGGTCTTGGTGTGGGAGGGTGTGTGAAGAGTGGATCTCACATTGTCATTCATGTGTGTTGTTTAAGTCTGGTTTCCCATCTCCACCTCTATTAAACGTATTGACATATTAAACGAGGCAAATTAATAATGATGCGCTGGAAGTTGCCTTGCATGCATGCTTGTTAAAGACGGGACTTGTTGAACTGATGATCATCTGATATATGCAATATGTTTTCCCTGCATAGTAACTCCGTAGTTACAACTTACGAGGCGAATTCAGAATTTAGATTTGTAAATTTATAACAAGCATAATCATATCAAATCTAAAAAAAAAAAAAAAAAACTTTTTGTACATATATAAATAGTTCACGAGTGGAAAGTACTGGTGAATCTATAAAACTCGTCCAGAAAAAAAAAACGCTACTCCATTAATGTCAAGGAATCAGGGTCGGACCAGAAAATGAGGTATATATATAGTTCGCCGAAGTAAGTAACTTTAGTCTAGATAATGTATATAGTAAGAAAAAAATTCTATATTCATTTATGTACAAATTAAATTCAGAACTCAATTATGAACACTTAATACTATTTACAAGGTAACTAATAAAGTACTATAAAAAAATGAGGTAAGGGAAAGAAAAATGAGAGGAGGGCCTCACTAACACCTCGTTTGGATGGTTGTTACCGTTGTATTGTATTATTAGTTTAAATATAGTGTTGTTTTGATTATTACTTAAATTATAGTGAATCGTATTATTTAAATATCGTTAGGTAACGACGAAAAGACTCATCTTATGTGATTTAGTGTGATTGCGTTGTTAGCTTAATATTTTTTCTCATTTTGTCTTTATTTATTATTTAATACATTTCATCTTTTACCGTACCTTTTCATATTAGCTCTTCCCCGTACCCTACTTTTCTTTTTAAAAAAATACAATATATATAATACATTATAAAATAATATGTAACAATCATCTAAACAAAGTGTAATGTGGTGAAATTCAAATAATCAATCAACAGACAGGTAAATTCATGTAATTATGTGTGGAGTTTTTCTTTAACGTAAAACACAAAGAACATAAGTTTTTCTCTGTTTTAGTCAAAGATGGAAAGAGTAAGAAGCACATTATATAGAGAGAGAGATAGAGAGATACATATATGCTAAACAGAGGTAATTAACGCGCCATGGAGAACGTTAATAATCCTTTTGTCTAGTATATATAACATGAAAATATAGTCCCACTAATGAAGTCTGAGGAGGATGACGTGTACACAATATTATCAAGTTGTTTCTACTTTTTCTAGGTCATATTAAGTGAATTGTTGAAATTTGGTACACCTCTTAAGAAATATATTTAACTACATAAATTTAAGACTATTTTTTATTATATTATCCTTTTATTATTTTTAAATTATTCTATTAAAAATGTCATGTAATTAAGAATCTCATTAAATGAAGAATAAATATACTGAAAAAGAATAATTCTCTTAAAATTTAAGTAATTCACTTATTTTAAACTATGAAAAAAAATCTCAGTCATTCACTTAATATCGACTAGAAGAAGTAATATATAACGGCTGTTAATCTGTTTCTTTCAGGTTGGTCTAAAGCTTCAAGGCAAACAGTTGGTAAGGTACTAAGAGGTATACACATATATACATACATAAAAAAAACTTGGCTGTACTTGAAAAGATAGTACTTCTCCTGGATTCAAGGGCAAGAAAGAAAGAATAACTACCTTATGGTTGGAGTTTTTTTTCTTTTTCCTACCCGATGTCTGAGTCCGTATTGATGTTTTGATTAAATTCGAATCGTGCATCGTTCATTTGAAAATGGCGCTCCCAACATGATTTTCTCCATATCTAGAATTCAAATTTGAAACCTCTGATAATGGGTGAAACAGTTCCACCACTAAACTACTAACTTTCCTTATAGTTGGCGTACATTATAACAACAGAAGCTTTAATTATTCCAGGGTTTGTTATTTTAATGAATTAATTAAGAGTATATTGTGCACGTTTTACACTATATATCAAGTTAAACTAGTATATAGTAATATTCAGTGGTAATTAGTTTCACAAGAAGTCTGATATATATGTTGACTTGTAAAATAGTGAAACAAGATGTGAGGTTAAAATTGCACTAATAATATAAAAAAGAAAAGTACATTGATAATGTATATAACTGAAGTCGTTCGATTTTATTGAAGACGAGATCATGTTTCTTGTGATAGGAAAACCACGTAATGTAATAGATTTCATTACCATGTGTAAAAGAGATATTTAGTGACAATAGATTTTCTATTTAGAATTGTTGTAAAGATATTTAGTGATAATTGAGTTAATGCTAATACATTCAGAGTCACTAAAGTGTTTAACGAAATGTTGATTATAAATACTCATATAATATTATTATAGTTAAATATAATATAATAATATTAACTATATTATTACCGCAAAATCTTTTGTTTGTTATGGTGTGATGGCTCAACATTGGCCCAATTGTATGGAGTAGCATTTAGCAGTTTATAGATTACGATGATCGTAGCCCAAACCGATTTAAAATTGTGAGTAGTTTTTTTTGGAAAAAGAAAACAAAAACAAAAATTGTATTAAAGTTAAAAAAAATTTAGTAGTAAAATGTTTGAAATTTTTCACTTTGAAATAATTGTACTTCTTCTATTTCAACTCGTTTATTTTACTATTCTTTTTAATTTGTCTCAAAGAGAATGTTTTTTTTCTTTTTTTTGGCATATCTTTAATTTAAAATCACAAGATTTAAAAGTGTTCTTTAATTTTTTAAAATTTCGTATTAAGTCAAAATAATTGGACAAATTAACAAATTGAAAGGAGAGAGTATGTGTTAGTAAGTTAGTAGTTAGCTTGTGAAGTTTGTTATAGTTACATTATTAATTAGGTTAAGTGGTAGTTAGTTGGTTGCCTAATACACTATAAATAGCTTGTATTAACTCATTCTTGTGAGTTTGTAGTTCAAAATCGATATGTTCTTTACAAATTAGACATTTTCTTGATTCTTGTTTTCTTTTACTGTCTGTATAACGAAGTTTCTTCCGTGGTTAAGGTAATAAAGGTCAAAGGTAGGTTTAAAAGATTAAATTGAAGGGCACATGCCAATGATCCTAAGAAAGAGACATAAATTGTGTCACAGGAGATCGTTAGCACTTAACTCTAGCAGGGATAGTTGAATATTAGAGTTGTCAATATGAATCTGTTTAGTTCATACTAGCGACATGAGCTTTATGGCTTGAGGGTTGGAGACTTGGAGTGGTCCATCTCGTTAACCGGATGGACCTTAGGATATTCAGCACAACCTAGCTCTTCATTATTTTCTTAAATAAATTAATATTTTTATAATTTAAAAAATACAAAATCATGATGATAATATTACATAATGTCGCTATTCAAGTCTTAATTTCATAATTAAATAATCCCAATAACACTAATCAAGTACCGTAAAAACTCCAATAAAACTTCCACGACACTTATATATCGCACATATACATTCAATACAAACACGTTATCTCTATCAAACACATTTGGATCCGATAGATATCAGCTAGGTTGTGTTTAACATCTTTATTTTCTTCTATATGTACAATGCATATACATTGTTAGTTGGTTAAACACAAAGAAATAACTAAATTTTAAGAACTAATAATATTTGAATTAATATAAAAAGATATTACCAATTTGGTTATCTACGTTATGACTGATGAGGTTATAGAACTTATTTAAATTGACTTTTGATGTATAATTTTTTACTTTTATTTAATCTAAATCCAAATCAACTCTAAAAGAGAAGCGATACTTCAGACATGGGAGGCGAACCCAACGAAATACTATAATATAGTTATTGAATGATCATGAGTTCGAATCTACTTATTTAGCAATTTTGATATTATAAATAAACCCTTGTAATAAAAAGATTAAAAAATGAGTTGTTGACTAAAATTGAACCTAGGTCGCAGAGATGAATTCTCTTACTTCTACCAGCAAACAACTCTATGTTCTTATATTCCTATAGGGTTGTTATATTCCTTATTTCTGTTGATCTCTCAAGATATACATGTAGGTCCGCCTCTTCCTTTTAGAGTTTGGACATTTTATTCTTCAATTTAATTTCTTTATGCTACTACTGTTATAAATGTGCAAAGAAAAAGGCTGTAAATTTTAGGGGAGTTGAGATGATATCCTTCAAGATAATATTAAAACAGTACATCATATGCCACGTGTCAACTTTAGAGGAGGTAGTCCCTACATGACAACTAAGAGTACACCACGTGTCAGAAATTCCCAGCCTGTTCTCTTGTCCCCACGTCAAATAGGACCCCCCAAAAAAAGCAGCAGACCTAAAGACAAACCTGAAAGGTAGTCTTATTAGTAGCCAGTGGATCACCACGCGGGCCGCCTCGAATACTGAGCATGGGGCCCATTCTCCTAGAAGTGGGTCCTACCCTTCACATGACCTAAATATCTTGCCCGCTTTTATTTTTATTTTTATTTGATGCCCGATATTCATATTGACTGAGAAGTTTCAAATTAGGTAATCTCATACTCAAAAAAAAACTCGAATTTAAAATCTCTTAATTAAGAATGAAAAAATAATTACCACTCTACCACAACTATGATTACCTGGTTGGTATGTGCCCCACACTTGTACCATTTCTTTACCATTCTTATTTATCAAATTATCTAAACATATTTTCATAGACCTCGTAAAAAAAATAGCCATAGCCTTTGAATTAAAAAAATCAATTAAATTTGAAGTTTTAAGACCAACCCCCTCTTAATATTATTTTGGTAAATTATGGTCCCACTAGCGTCTATAGGTGACCCCACCTTCTACTGTGTATTGACTAGTATTTATTGACCCACGCCCCTCCTATCCATCTTTAGTGGGCCCTACTGTCTACGTGGGTTACTCTAAAGTCACATGTAATTTATGAAGTAATCCAAGTGCACGGGGCAAATGGCCCCAAAGATAAGCACCACAGCACACTGTTACAAAAAGATTTTGAAGGAGCAGATTTAAGTGTTACACACGATAATACAAGAACAAAATATGGTCCCACGTTTAGTAAATATAAATCGGATTAAAACCAATCCAACCTAACCAAAAATAGCTTATATTTTTTTTTAATTATTTATTGAAATATATATACCTGTTATTATATTTTGGTACAAATTTTACTTTTTTTTAACTAAGATAATGATAGAGCACATTAACAAGCACTAAAAGGCAAAAAATTGAGTGCCCCAAAACTAACAAAACAGCAAGTTGACATTGAAATTGACCAACCCAGGTCATCACATCACAGCAGAGCAACCTCCTTTCTACCGGAGGAATCAGATTCTAATTCCATTTGCTTTTTCTAAACCTAATTTACAAGCAAAGCAGCTACGAACTAGACCCAAAAAAAAATCTTTTGAAAAACTACAGCTAGATGCTTATCCAGAAGACATTAGAAAAAAAACAAAAGTTTTATGGGGTCTAGAACCCTAATCAGGATTTAGAAGAGGAAGTTTGATCATTTTCACTGGAACCAGAACCAACCATAAACTGAAGCTCCCTCTTGTCATAAATCTCCAATGAAAAATCCCTAAGCATCTGTGTAGTACTTGTAGTTGTGGAACCAATAGAACTCGAACTTGGAGCCATGGCTGAAGCAACAGTTCTTAACTTGTCTCCATTGTTATCACTTTTTGACACACTAGAGCTGCTGCTCAAATGAACCTCATTAGCAGCAGAGACCCCTCCTGCTGCATAACCCATACCAGGTTGCATTGCAGATACAAAATTTGAAATGGGTCTTCCAGGTACGTTAAATATTGGAGTGGCCCACAACTGAGCCCCAACTGTTGTATTAGTGCCTGGCGGCAGCATATAGAAAGTTGCCCCACCGGTAAATGCAGTGGTGGGTACAAGTCCATTCCCAGAGCCCACTGGCCAAACAGGAACCAGACCTTGTGGGGCAATGGGAGCCACGGGTGCAAAACTTGACGCCTCGTGTACCTCATAAAACTCGCTATTTGCAGCTCTTTTCCTTCTCTTCGTCGAGCTTTCTCCCTCGTTATTTGCCGCCGGAGAAGTCGTCGGTATTTTCAGCGCTCCGTTTACTGATACGGCGATGGCCGGAACCGTACCCGTTCCAGTAGCGGCAATGATTGCTGGCTCGGCGCGTTCTAGAAGCCACCTTATAGTTTCACCTTCCGATTTATGACCTAGTTCCCGCGTTAATTGGAAGATTCTAGCAGCACAAGTTGCCGGCATACGGATTCGCCGACCACGGCCTTCGACTTTCGTGTGCCGGTCCTTTGAAGATCTTTTCACCGGCTGTTTCTCTACCTTTTGCAATTGCATATTCATCCCAACTGACGTAGAAACTCGCAAATCGTTTTCCTCCGGTTCTTCCTTTAACAACAGCACCATATCGGTTGACGGCGCCGGAGATGGATCCACCCCTTCCGCATCCGTGACATTCCCTACCGCTGCAATGGTGTATTCATGAGAATCGCCAAGTAACGGATCAATCTTCGAGTCGTTCACCTCGTCATCTTCCTGTTCAATGTTTTGGTTGTTCTCAACACTGGCCATTTTGCAGGAAAATCCAAACACAGCAGCAGATAGCTGAAATCCGAAAAATAAAATGGTTACAAACCCCAAAATTTAGAACTGAAATTAAACCCACAGAAGGCATGAAAAACGATTATGAATGACGAAAAATCAAAACAACAAAAAATAATAATGAAGAAGCCAGACTTGATTCCGAAACAGTTTTTAAGCTCATAACCAACTCTTCATAGCATAGATCTATAATATAAGGACAAAATGAAGTAGCAAACCTTGTGAGTATGTATTCAGCAGTGCTAGAAGAGAATGTACGATTGGTTGGAAATCTTATGAAAAATACCTTCCTCTTGACGAACACTTGTATGGAATATATCACAGGATACAGAGTAATACATTATACAAGATTCAACTTTTGGTTGGAGGTGCAAAAATGAAATACATGGAAAGAATAAGAAAATGACAAAGGAATAAAGAAATTTCAGGGGAGAAAAACTAATGCTGTGGTGGTGTGTGAGGGAGATGTTGGGGCAAGAAGGAAGAAGGAAATAGGAAGAAGTATGGTTCCCTGGTGTATTGCAACTGTGAGTAAGAAAGGAGGATTGAGTTCCTATTCTGTCTTGAAAGCTTAAAAAAAAAAAAAAAAAATTGAAATAACTACAATATCCCAAAAAGTTACTGTGTAATTAATGAAAATTGACTGAAGAAGAAATTAACAATGGTATGTCGGGAGCGCTACTCCCAAATGACTCATGAGTAATTTGAATTTAGTTAAAGCTTTATTGCAATAGCTTTAGATATTGAATGAAAAATTAAGAAGCGAGAAGAAAATTATGCTAGGTAAAAAGTTGATGAGACAAAGATCAAACTAGACCTTAATAGATTGGTGTTATTTTATTTTGATTCTTAATATATTTTAGATGAAATGATTTATAATTTATAATATAATAAAAGATTTATTTTGATAATTTTACCCTAAACTTAATAGATTGTCAAAAAATAGTGTTAAGTTCAATAATGGGTTTCACATGACTAATAAATTCTATCAAATGTTATTTTCTTTTCTAGCTTCTCTTGCTCTTTGGATTTCTTTCCTTCTAATTTTCCCTAATAATATTAATAGCAACAAACACATGAAAAATAAGAAGTAATGAAGCACGATAAGTAGTTTAGAAACCTCTTTATGATATGTCTCTTCTCCTCATACATCTATTCTAATTTTATCAATCTTTTTGGAGATGGATACGTCATACAAATGGTGAATTTCGTTAGTTACGTAGACATACAATTAATGTTAACATTTGGTTTAAGATAAAAAAAATTAAAATAAATATAATCTCTTATATATTAAAGATAATTTCAATTATGTAATACATTTTGAATACTTTGTAAAGTATAGATGTCTTAAATTGAACAAATACATAAGTTCGTGAAAGAACATGATTGACTATTATAAGAAATCATTTGTTCATGAAAAATCATGACAGTTATGAAAAGCCATATGTTCATTAAAAAAACATGATTCTTATAAAAAATCATTTGCTCATGAAACAATGTGACTCTTATGAAGAGTCATCTCTTAAGTTCTATAAATATAAAGGCTTTCTAGAATTGGTCTAAGAAAAATCTGCATGCATATATAAACAAAAGGCTTTGTTGTATAAATATATTTATATTTATCCGAATATGTAAATGAGCAATACCTCTTTAAAGAAAGTAATTACATGTCTCAAAGCCATCTTCTTCTTCAATTATATTTCCTACTATTTTTTTTAGAACAATATATATGTTAAAAAGAATCAAAATAAAGTAACACCTATCATTTTGATAGTTTTTTTTCCTAAAGTTGACATATCCGCCAATTAAATAGTTAAGGGCTTTTTCGACATTGTCACCTTTATATTAAGTATCAAATTACGTTGTTCAACTATATATGGTTAGATGAGGTCTTAACCTAATGCAAATAGTTCAACATGTTTAATAAAGCTTGGTATACTGTTACGGATCATTTGATAAAGTGCATTAGTAAAGAGAATGCATATATAAATTTTGTATATAATCTTTGTATATTATCGATATTTTGTTTCAACCTTTGTATATGTATCTTTATTTGGTACATAAGCACTAGATATATATTCTATTTTGTATTTTGTTATGTGTAATTAATACATGAAAATTTAATGCATTCATTATCACGATTAAATATTTATTTATCCCTAATTTTTTTAATCTTTTCCTCCGTATTGTAGATATTATTACTTTTGTAAAAAAATATTCTTTAATTTTTTTAAAAACTTATGCAATTGCAATAATACATATTATTTTTAATGTATCCAATTAAATATTACACAAAAAATAATTTCAGTATAAGTAACGCAAACATAACAAATACTAATATTATCATTATTCGTACACATGCTATATATCCTATTGTAAACTCCACAATGGCATGCTTTTCTTGAGTAAATATCTGATTTTGTTGTGCTATTTATACTTAAAATTTGTATATATAAAATTGATTTAATTAAACTTTTTATTGAAAGGAAAATAAATATTACTTATCAATTTTTAAATTTAAAATCAAAATAAATTTATTGAATCAAATTGATTTGAATTTTCAATTTGGATAGTCGTAGCCAGTGGACCACCACGCGGCCGCCTGAAAGAGTGGCTGAGGGCCCACTCTCCTAGAAGTGCCCCATAAATATAATCTCTCTCTTATCATTCTTATTTATTAAGAAAGTCAAATCAAAATTTAATTAATCACTAAAATTATGTTCAATGAGTGAGTATATGTAACTTATTTCAATTGAACATTTGTATGTTTGATAAAATAATTTTATTAGTCATTTTTAATTTAAATAAGTTTTTTTAGTTATGCACATCATTAAAATGCCTAAAATTTTATGAATTATTGAGACTAATTCATATATTGAATAAGGTAATTCATTAATATGTACTTGATATTGAAGATCACACTCAATTTTTGTTTTCTTTTTTAAATTGAAGTGAAAGTAAGGAATAAAAACGCTTTTTTATATATTCAGATGTTCGATTAGAATGAATCAAATTTTAAGTGTTTAAATGAAATTGATAGCAAATTTGACGGGATGTCTATGTACTAAGCCTTCTGAGGAATTACATCCAATGGCCTTGTAAATTGGTGATTTTTACACTAGATATTAAATTTTAACTTCCAAATATTTGTACTTAGTCATTAAATTTATTTAGATTTTCAAATATTTTAATTTTCAAAAAAATTGCTCAGATAACTTTTCAATTTAGAGACTTTCACTCATAAAACTTCATTTTTTAAAAAATTAAAACGTATATTCAAACACAACTTTAAATTCTAAAATCACAATTTCAAAATCTCATTTTTTAAAAATTTCTAAATTTATGGCCAAATGGGGATTAACCTAGGACCCTTTGTTTGTTTCATGGGCTAATCTCTCAGTTTAAAGTCTTTTTTTTAAAAAAAACTTGAAGTTCTACAAATAAGGCACCTAGGTCAAAAAGTTTAAAATCACTCACCTTTAAAATTATTTCAATAAATTATGAACCCGTCATTTAGAGTTGTTCAAAATTAAATTGAAACCAATAATTCATACTGAAAAAAGGTTATTGATTTTCCGGTAATGAATTATTGAGTTAGCAATTTCGATAATGATTTTTATTTTTTATATCGGGTTATATTTTTTTAATGATTTGAAATTTTTTCTTGAGGGTGATCTAATAATAAATTAATAAATTATATTTATATCATTTGACATATAAAGTCCTTGACTTAAGATTTTAGTTTATACTTTTATTTCTAACTGTCTCAAACTCTCAATTATTCCACAAGATGTTAGTGCCTGATTTTGAGCAAAATTGCAATCTATTAACTAATGTGCATGGTTCATTTGATTATCACCTTATTTCTACTAAATGATTTTCAATGTATTTTTTTGTGTAAAATTTAAATATTTAAACAATAATCAAACTGATAACGATCACTAATAATTGATAAATCAATATCTCAATAGTTCTATAATAATTTAATATGCTGAAAAATTAATATTTAATAAATCAAACTGATAAATATTAATCGAACCTATCGATACATTGTGGTGTTTATTGGCTAGTTTTCATTGACCCACCCCTCTTTGGATGGGGTCCACTTACCACCCATATCCTACTTTTTACGTGCGTTACTCTTAAGTCACGTGCATTTTCGAAGTAATCCAAGCGCACGAGGCAAATGACCCACCATGAGTCATGACAAGCACTGCTACAAAGGGATTTATAAAGTCAGGGAAAAAAAAAGGAGATTCATGTGTTGCACACAATACAAACACAAAAAAATGGTCACACACTTTTATTAGTAATATAAATATTTTTATTAATAATGCTTATATTAGTAATGTTTGAATTAATTATATATAAATTATTTCATATGTATTGTTTAGTTTGGTGTATTAAAAATAGCATGCATCGTATAAAAATATCTACTTACAAGTTACAAAGATAGTCTTCACAATTAAGGTGAAAAAAATGAAAAAAATAATTTGAGGGGCAATGGGGTCCTTAACCATGTTAATGCATGTATTAAAAATTATTGCATTACTAATAATTAAAAATTCATGATATTAGTAGAACACACCTTAATACACAATAGAGTGTATAATTAATGTTTCTATTTAATTATACATATCATGAAAATATGTACCGAACAAGATATTACTAATACATAGAGTTAGTGCTTTCATTATTTTTGCTAATACACATGGGTCGTTAGGTAGAGTGTATTAACAAAAATAATGCATACATTAGCTCTGTATATTAGTAGTCCCTTGTTTGGTATACTTTTTCACTTTATTGTGCATTGAGGAAGGTATCATTAATACCATGGATTTCTAGGGATTAGTATTGCAAATAGATTTAATACATGCATTAGCATGGTTAAAAACTCAAAAACACTTTTACATCTTTTCAATGAGTTAATATCTCAAAGGCGAAATGGTCTAGTGGACTCTTGTACTTGTATGCGTTTGTATTCTGGACCCTTTTACTTAACTATTTGTCAACTGAGCCCTTAAACTCAACGAAACTCACCATTTTAAACCCATTTGGCTTTGTGTGAACTTCAAACGCTCACAAAAAATAATACGTCGTCATCCACGTCAGATTTTAAATGACACGTCATTAATTATTTATTTTTAAAAAAAAATATTTTTTTTCTTTTTCACTTCATTACTCCCTCATTCTTCCTTAATCATCTCTCTCCATTTTTTAAATTAGATCTCATCACCACAACTTCCATCTTCACAATTATCATCACTTTTCTAAATCATAAAAATCACCATTCTTGTCTATGTTTTCATCATTCATAACTTTCGGTCCCATTTTATATAACTTTGTCCATCACTTGAAACACCATAAACCTCTTTTTATCATTAATATAAATAAATCACAATTAAAATACCTCAATATATCCCATATTTGTACACCATTCTACACAACACATTCTATTTGATTTCACAAAGACATTTGATAATTATTTCTTACCCATCAAAATTATCAGATTTATCACCTCACACATTGTAGCACATTTCATTTTTAATCTGGGGAGGAAGAGAAATTGAGGAAAAAAAAAAACTGGAGAGCGTGGGAAGGGAAAAAAGAGAGAGAAATGGGGGATTGGGCAGGGGAAGAAAGATGGTAGAGGGGTGAATAAATCAATATCCCTTCAAGTTAAAAATTAATGTCTTGCTAAACCCTCTATGTAGAAATTAATGGTGATATTCTTTAACACAATTCCCATGGAGTGAAGAAATTAATATCCCACTTGGTCAAAAAGATGTTCACAAACATAGGGACATGTTCAAATCCGTAGAAACAGAGAAAAAAAAAACTAAACAAAGGACACCAAAATAGAAACTAAAGCAAAAAGAATTAAAAAATATTTGAGGTGTAGAAAACGAAGAGTTTGGAATTTGAGTTTTTTCATCTCCTTCTTTGTGCATTCATGGTGAATTTGAGCTTTATCAATTATCACCGTAAGGATTACTCCCCCACTCTTCATTCTTAGCATTTTATTTCTCATTTGAGATTTACTATCTTGTTTTTCAGATCTGTTGCGGCCCACTTCAGAATTTGTTATCTTATTTAAAATTAATAGAGGGATAAAAATGTTAAAAAAGAAGAAGAAACTAAAGAACCATGGGAAAGGGGAGAAAGAGAGAGAAATGGAGGATTGGATGGGGTATTCTTATGTTTATGCTCCTTTTTTGCGTGAAATCACACAATTATTCCATGTCAACAATTAAGTTGCCACATAAGTTTAGTCAATGGTCAAAGGGGTTTAATATGTTGACTTTCGTTGAGTTTAAGGGTTTAGTTGACAAAATGTTAAGTAGAAAGGTCTAGAATACAAAGTCATACAAGTACAAGGATCCATCACACCATATCGCCTATCTCAAAAGGTCACTCAACTTTGAAAATATATCTAGCAAAATCATTGAACTTTGTTTTATATCAATGACTTTTCTAGATAAATTTACAAAATTGAATAATCTTTTAAGATATTAACTCTCTTTTCAATCATATTTGTGGAGAATATTTTTATCCAATGCATACTATTTTTAATACACCAAACTAAATAATACATGCATAAGAAATAATCAATGCATAACTAATGCAAATATAACTAATAGTACAATATTACTAATGCAACAATTACTAATATACTCTATTTAATATTATTTTTATATATTCTACAAAACTACGAGTTAGTTTTTAAAACCAATCCAACCTAATCAAAACCGTTTTGCTTTTCACAATCACAAAGAGCAAAATGCATAAAATTCAGAGCCCCAAAACAAACAAACCAGGAAGTTGACATTCAAGTTAATTTGACCAACCCATGTCATTACAACAAAGCAACCTCCTCTCTAGAGGAGGAAACCACATTTTATTTCCATTTGTCTTTTTTAAAGGCTAATTTACAAGCAAACTGTTAAAGCTAAGACAAAGCAGCTATGAATTAGGCTAAAACTTAGTGCCTAATCAAGAACCAACTACATACTTATGGGACTAGAAGACTAGCTAACCCATTCTCTGTCCACTATTGAAAATGTAATCAGGACTTTTTGGAACCAAAACCACCCATAAACTGATGCTCCCTCTTGTTAAAAATTTCCAATGGAAACCCCCTAGTAGTTGTAGTTGTGGCACCAGGAGAAGTCGAACTTGAACTCGGAGCCATGACTGAAACACCATCACCTAACTTGTTTCCATTCCCAGCACTTTTTGACACACATGAGCTGCTCAATTTAACCTCACTAGCACCAACAGCATTGACATTGATCAATGGGCTGGCCCGTAAATGAAGCCCAACAACAGGTGGCAGCATATAGTACCCATTGCCCACTGGCCAAACAGGAACAACACCTTTTGGGGCAATGGGAGCAACAGGTGCAAATTTTGACTCCTTATGCATGTCATAAAATTCGCTATTGGAAGCCCTTTTCCTCTTCCTCATCAAGCTTTCTCCTTCGTTAATTGTCGCTGGTACTTTCAACATTCCGTTAACTTGTACAGCAATGGCCGGAACCGTACCAGTTCCAGTGGCAGCAATAATCGCTGGCTCAGCACGTTCCAGAATCCATTTTATAGTCTCACCTTCAGACTTATGTCCCAATTCCCGCGTTAATTGGAAGATTCTAGCAGCACAGATCGGCGACAGACGGACTCTCGTACCACGTCCTTCCACTGTCGTGTGTTTGTACTTTGCTGATTTTTTCACCACCTGTTTCTCTGCCTCTTGAGATGAGTCCGCTGCAATGGCGGATTCATGAGAATCGCCAAGTAACGGATCAACACCTAAAACCTTCGTCTTGTTAACGTCGTCATGCTCCTGTTCATTATTTTGTTTGTTCTCAACATTGACCATTTTGCAGAAAAATCCAAACTAGCTGAAATCCAAAAACAAAAATGGTTACACAAGCAATTAAAACCTCACAAAATTAAACACGCAAAAGGCGTGAAAAACGAAGATTAACAATTGCAAATGGTGTGCTTGTGAGTAATGCAAAATCAGAAAAAAAATAAAATGAAGCGATTGATCAGAATTCAGAAAGAAATTCGTTGTTGTTGTCATCATCATCATCGTTTGTTCTAATGAATGACTGATTGTAATTTTCTACAGTAAAAAAAAGTGAAAAAGGAGCATTTCACATGAAAATAATTCTTGTCATCATCGTCAACGTTTGTTCTAATGGTTAAAGGATAGTTTTGTAGAGTGAAAAAGAGTGAAAAGTAGCATTTGACATAAAGAAAATGAACAGGAAAGAAGAAAACTTACAGAGGAGGATAAAAGACCTTAGGGAAAACAGAACCCCACTTTCATGTTGTGGGTTATATATATACAAGGATAGTTTTAGATGGTCATAAAAAAAAAAAAAAAAAAAAGGTCACGCAATAAATGAGGAGATAATATTAAAGTTATTGTTTAAGGAAGAAAAATGAAGTCATTTAATATATGAAAACATATTATTAAAGTTTTTTTTTTGTTTAGGACAATAGTCACTCAATTTAAGAAAATACGTTATTAATTTTTTTTAAAGATAAAAAATCACTCAACTTATGGAGATATTTCATTAAAGTATCTTTTATTGTTTTTAAAACAACAAAATCATCCAACTATTGTCTTTTAATTAGAAAATATATGTCACATATTTAACATATCATATATGTTGTTTTTTAATAATAAAATGTATTTAACCCATGACACTACCTATTTAATTCACCCAAACAGAAAAGAAAAGTTATTTTAAAAGTTCCCAAGTCTATTTTCCCATGATGTACACATGACACCACTAAACTTTTTTTATAATGTGATTGATGTACTTAGAAATTTTTTTTACACATAAATTTAGTTAATTATAAAATAGGATTAAAAACAAGTAAATCAGGTCTAATCTTTTTTTTTTCTACTAGGAGCTAATAATAAAAAGAAATAAAAACTACATTAAACCTTGAAAGTATTAAATAACTAGTTAATATCACAGATAAGAGAGAGATTATCTCATTAGAACGGGAAATAACTTGTTATTAGTGAGAAATATGAAATGTCGTTTACTTCTATGCAAGAATTTATTTATAAGAAAAACTATTCTAGATCCTATCAATAACATATCCTAGATTGTACTTAGAAATTTTTTTTACACATAAGTTTAGTTAATTATAAAATAGGATTAAAAACAAGTAAATCAGGTCTAATCCTTTTTTTTCTACTAGGAGCTAATAATAAAAGGAAATAAAAACTACATTAAACCTGGAAAATAAAATAACTAGTTAATATCACAGATAAGAGAGATTATCTCATTAGAACGGGAAATAACTTGTTATTAGTGAGAAATATGAGATGTCGTTTACTTCTATCCAAGAATTATTTTATAAGAAAAGCTATTCTAGATCCTATCAATAACCTATCCTAGATTGTACTTGAGTATTATCGCATACGTGTCCACAAATCAATATAAGTTTACTTGAGTATTATTGCGTGCTTGACCGCAAATCGACACAAATTTTGAGGTCGATTCGTGATAGTTTAGTTAGTATCGTATTTTGTGTCTTGAATAAAATGAAGAGTCCGATCTTGATGATATTGCGTTATTTACATCAAAATTTATTTTCTAATCATGGTTTGAGGCAGCAAAATTAGTCTTAACAAGGATTGAGTTTATTACTCATACATGGGCACGACGAATCGTTAGTATTCAATGAGAGAAAATATAAGTCCGTTGAAGAGCAAAAAAACATACGTTGACATTTAATGAAGTAATGATTCATAAAATCTAATTTTATGATACAAATTAACATATCGTAATTGCATTGCAAATGCTATTATTTAATATCGTTATTTATCATTTATGTAAAATAATGCTATCTTACATACAATAAGACTTACATGCTATTTTGCATACAATAATACTTGTGTGCACCAAACCAATAAGTATCATAATGTTTTTTCCTTATAATTGACTTGTGGCGAGGAGCTAAACATTTCACATATTAAATTTTTGAACCTACAATATATGTTTTAGTTGCTCCACCACAACACACAAAGATGAGCATTCAAAGAAGGTTGGGATATATATAAGGTATGAGTCCCCTTACATTATTAAATATCTGGGAGTCATAACTATATATTTGTTTTCAATAAGATTTGATGATGACATTTTGGTGAATCATTTTTTTCAAACATTAGAAGAAGAAATAAAACAGTTGGATAAAGAGATAAATTGAGATGTACTATCACTTTCTCATTCTTGTACATCAATGTGATCTTAGAGGTTTTTTACCAAATATTACAAATCAACGATCTCAAATACATTTACTAACTTACCAAAGGTTACTAAATCTCATATTCCAGTTATGAATGCTCATATTCGATTTGATGTTCCGATAGGACAACCTATTATTGTAAATAAGTTCGAGTCATGTGTAAGTATAATAAATCAATAGAATCCAAGGTTTAGAATCATAGAAAAAGGAAAAGAGTAAATGATCAAAATATAAAGGTAAGGACCGATGAAAAGTTCCGAAACATAATAATTTATGAAACCTCTAAAGAGGTGCAAATACCTAATAAGGTAATCACTTACTAAAGAATTAATAAGGTGATTAAAGTCCAAATTATATGTGCTTTTACAGCAGCCATTTAAGGTGGGATATTAAGAGGCAATTGTTTCTTTTAAGTAATAAATTTTGGACAGGACTAATTTTTGACATTCTAATAACAAAGATATATATAGAATGAAGGCAACTTCATAAAATTTGTGTGAGCCGAGTGTAATTTCTGTTCAAGCAACTAGAAAGAGAAGATATTTGAGATTAGAATGTCTTCTTGGCATCATTAAATCAGTGTTCACTATTCAATATCCAACAACATATGCCTTTGAATGGCAAGCAACCTCTCAAACTTGAAGAATACCCTATTTTATGCAAATTTTTCAACACCTACTTTTCCGGGGAAATGAGTGGCAGAGCGGCATACCCAAAAAAGAAAAGAAATAGGAACAAAGTAACTCGACCAGAGAGATGTCGGTATTACAAGCGAGCTGGACTAGCTGGTTGCAGCTCTCACATCCTTGTACTTCCCCCTCAAAATGAAGAAATATTTGTAAGTAAACAATGATTTATCACTTCCATCATTCTTAAATTCACTTCCATCATTCTTCAAACAATATAATGTTGTTCCCTTTTTCTATAAGGATAGCTTCTCCACAAATTTTGTGATAGACATGAACTTATAAGTAATGTATCCATCATTTCCTTCAAAGTTCAGTTTTTTTTTCATTATGCAATTTCATTAGATTGAGGTCAATAGGGCAGTAGTTTGATCGATAATTCCACTTTATTTCCAAACACATTTCTGCAAAAGGAGATTCATACTCTCTTCCCTATCACTTCTTCTCTTTTTCCCAATTGGTTTTCAACTTTAATATTATATTGTCTAGATGTTTCTATACTTCATCCTGACGATTCAACAAATAAACGTTGTTATATCTAATGCAATTGTCAATAAATTTATGAGATATTTTTTTCCATCACGAGATAGTGTTGACTTCATATCACAAATGGCAGTGTGAATCAACTCAAGGGATTAAAACTCTTTTCAACAAATTTATAAGAATGCTTAGCATACTTAAATTCAACATAAACTTAACATTTTTATTTATTGCACTCAAAGTTAGACAAAACTTTCAAGTTGATCAGTTTTCCTTGCAAGGTTTTATAATTGACATGTCCCAAGTGTTCATGTTACAAACAGTTTGACTCAAACAAGTAAAAACAAATAAAATTATTGAGTTTGAAAAGCTCTCCGTGAGGTAGCTTCTTTTTTTTTTTCAAATATTTTGTTCCTACTTATTACAATTTTGTCTGATACAAACATTGTTTAGAGTTAGCACCTTGTCAAATGTCCTTTTCAAAAGGATTTTTTCATAACTTTCAATTTGATTATTATAGAACTATCCATGAACATAGTCTCATCGGGTCTAATAAAGGCAAAATAATCCAAATGCTTCTTTTACAAAACATGACAAATGACTATTCACCAATGTTCATATCTATATAAATAGTTATATTTTAATAGACATATATTTTCATGAAAAATCACAACAATTTAAGTGACACTCTTACATAAAAGAACACAATTATTTTGAACAAGTGTGTGTGTGTATATATATATATATATATATATATATATATATAATTTGATGGTTTCATACCATACCATATACTAGTAAAAGAGAAACTCAACGACCACAATATCAAATATACTCTAAGAATTTTGTGGGTCTAACATAATACAAAAGTTTATTGAATTTCATATCTTCTGCTCCAAATTTTTATTAGACACTAAGTCAAATTTTATCTTTATCATAAGCAAAGAATCCCTAGATTTTAATTATGATCTCAAAAATATATTTCAAATATTTGAAAATAATTGTTCCACATATTTTTTCCATACTATCAAAATGTCATTGGCAATATGAAATCTCTTTTGAAAATATTGTTCTACAAAAGAATTATAGTGATTCAATTCCCTTTGACAATCTTTACACAATGTCAAAGTTCATTCCATAGAAGCACCTATTGCAGGCGCAAAATCACTAACTTTAAGTTGTTGGTCTTTTTTGCTATCACAATCAGACATACCACAAATAAAGACCAATTTTTTTATACAATTTATTTCTATTTAACAATGAAGTTTTATATATTCTTCAAATCGTCAACCGAATGAACTTTGCATGTGGATGAAGTTTTTATGACTTCAAATCAGTTTCAAATTCAAACAGAAGAGAAACTCAAAAGTACAACACCGACTTATTATGTGAAGTTTTCATATTCTTCAAACCAATTGCACAATCTATTTTATCCAAAGTAGAAAACTACAAAAAATTTTAGTCTACAGAAATCAGACACAATCAAATTTCACATGGAGTAGAAAACTATAAAAAAAATTTAAGTCTCCAAACAGAATAAAACATACTCTTAGATTATCAATAGATATGTTTTTATTTTCAAAAAGCCTTCCAACTATAACATTTTGACATACTATCTCACCAAACTAAAATATACATATCTCATTCTACAAACTAAACAATTTTAAAGGCAACACTATTTGCCAAACAAAATTCATTCAAAAACCATATGGTTTGCAAATCTTTTTCCAAAGACACACATGATAAATATCAAAAGAGTTAACTTTTAGAAACTATTTTCCTCCTTAGATATAAATAATAAGAAGGTTACCTGGTGTAATCTTTAACTGGAATACCATCAATTTTTTCAGTACATTCTCACTTCAACCCTTCTAAACAAGGCATCGAATTCTGGAGAAGTAGTGCATTAATCTTCTACTTCCATGTTCTGTTTTTCTCAATCAGTAGAATACAAGAAATACCAACAATATAATAATTTCCTTAAGATTGTTGTCCATCCTGTATTCCTAAGTTACTTAAAACAAAAATTATGAAAAACTTGATAAGAAGCAACAAAGTTTAAAGAATATTTTCAAAACTAAAAAACTAAAACCACTAGATAAAATAGTACTAGAAAATGATTAGAATCAATAAACAAAATATTTTTCTCAAAGAATAAAATCGAACCCACTGAATGCACAGTATCCCCTTAAGGAAATTATTCCCCTCAAGTACCCAAGGTTAATAGAATATATCCTCACGGGATAGAACGATTTTAATTACTCACCGGTGTATCGGTACCTATAACCATGGTACGGTATCAGCAAACCACTCAACGACACTAAAGTACACTTAGAATACTAGATTTAGTAGTAGTAATAGTAGAAGTCCAACAATTCGTTCTTTTAAAATGAGAGAAAATCCCTCTATTTATAAATAACAAAAAATAGTACGAAAAGGAGCTTATTATACTTTACCGAAAAGATCACAACCTTTTGAAAAAGTCACAATCCAACCTAATCAAAACCATTTTGCTTTTCACAATCACAAAGAGCTAAAATGCATAAAATTCAGAGCCCCAAAACAAACAAAACAGGAAGTTGACATTCAAATTAATTTGACCAACCTATGTCATTACAACAAAGCAACCTCCTCTCTAGGGGAGGAAACCACATCCTAACCCATTTATTTAATTGTTTTTTAAAGGCTAAACTACAAGCAAACAGTTAAAGCTAAGACAAAGCAGCTATGAATTAGGCAAACACTTAGTGCCTAATCAAGAACATCAAAGAGTTTCTTTTGAAAACCTCCTAGTAGTTGTAGTTGTGGCAAGAGGAGAAGTCGAACTCGAACTCGGAGCCATGACTGAAACACCATCACCTAACTTGTTTCCATTCCCAGCACTTTTTGACACACATGAGCTGCTCAATTTAACCTCACCAGCACCAACAACATTGACATTGATCAATGGGCTGTCCCATAAATGAGGCCTAGCAACAGGTGAGTACCCATTGCCCACTGGCCAAAAAGGAACAACACCTTTTGGGGTAATGGGAGCAACAGGTGCAAATTTTGACTTCTCATGCACGTCATAAAACTCGCTATTAAAAGCCCTTTTCCTCTTCCTCACGAAGCTTTCTCCTTCGTTAATTGTCGCTGGTACTTTCAACATTCCGTTAACTTGTACAGCAATGGCCGGAACCGTACCAGTTCCAGTGGCAGCAATAATCGCTGGCTCAGCACGTTCCAGAATCCATTTTATAGTCTCACCTTCAGACTTATGTCCCAATTCCCGCGTTAATTGGAAGATTCTAGCAGCACAGATCGGCGATAGACGGACTCTTGTACCACGTCCTTCCACTTTCGTGTGCTTGTACTTTGCTCGTTTTTTCACCACCTGAGATAAGTCCGCTGCAATGGCGGATTCATGAGAATCGCCAAGTAACGGATCAGCACCTAAAACCTTCGTCCCGTTATCGTCAACTTTTTGTTTGTTCTGATCAACATTGACCATTTTGCAGAAAAATCCAAACTAGCTGAAATCCAAAGAAACAAAAATGGTTACAAGCAATTAAAACCTCACAAAATTAAAGGCGTGAAAAACGAAGATAAACATTTGCAAATGGTGTGCTTGTGAGTGATGCAAAATCAGAAAAAAAAAGTGAAGCGATTGATTAGAATTCAGAAAGAAATTCATCGTCATCGTTTGTTCTAATGGTTGTACAGTGAAGATCACATGAAAAAAATTCTTGTCATCATCGTCACCGTTTGTTCTAATGGTTGAAGGATAGTTTGGTATAGTGAAAAAGAGTGCATTTGACATGAAAAAAAATAATATCAACAGTAAAGAAGAAAACTTACAGAGGAGGATAAAAGACCTTAGGGGAAATGGATCCCCACTTTGATGTTGTGAGTTGTATATATATAAGGATAATGAGGAAGGGTCCTATAGTTATCTTTTAAGGAAAGAAAATGAAGTCATTTAATTTATGAAAGCATATTATTAAAGTTTTTCTTGTTTAGGACAATAGTCATTCAATTTATGAAAATATATTAATTTTTTTTTCAAAGTTAATAATATCAGTCAACTTACCAAGATATTTCATAAAGTATCTTTTATTGATTTTAAAACAACAAAATCATCCAACTATCGTCTTTTAATTAGAAAATATGTCACATATTTAACATATATATGTTGTTTTTTAATAATAAAATGTATTTTACCCGTGACACTACTTATCTAATTCACCCAAATAGAGAAGAAAAGTTATTTTAAAAGTTCTCAAGTCTATTTTCCTATGATGTACACATGAAATCACTGAACTTTTTTTTTTATAATGTCATTGATGTACGTCAATTTTTTTTTTACAAATATAAATTTAGTTAATTACAAAATAGGATTAAAAACAAGTAAATTAGGGCTAATCCATTTTTTTAAACTAAGAGCTAATAATAAAAGGAAATAAAAACTACATTAAACCTTGAAAGTAAAATAACTAGTTAATATCAAAGATAAGAGAGGGATTATCTCATTAGAATGGGAAATAACTTGTTATTAGTGAAAAAGATGATATGTCGTTTACTTATATCCAAGAATTTATTTATAAGAAAAGCTATTCTAGATCCTATCAATAACATATCCTAGATATATTTGAGTATTATTGCGCGCGTGACCACAAATCAATACAAGTTTACTTGAGTATTATTGCGCGCGTGACTGCAAATCAACACAAGTTTTGAGATTGATTCGTGATAGTTTAGTTAGCATCGTATTTTGTGCCTTGGATAAAATGGATAGTCCGATCTTGATGATATTGCCTTATTTACACCAAAATTTCTTTTCTAATCATGATTTGAGGCAACAAAATTAGTCTTAACTAGGATTGAGTTTATTACTCGTACATTGGCACGACGAATCGTTAGTGTTCGATGAGACAAAATATAAGTCAGATGAAGAGCAAAAAAACATACATTGACATTTAATGAAGTAATGATTCATAAAATCTAATTTTATGATACAATTAACATATCGTAATTGCATTGCTATTTTGCATACAATAATACTTGTGTGCATCAAACCAACAAGTTATCATAAAGTTTTTTTTCCTTATAATTGATTTGTGGCTAGGAGCCAAACATTTCACATATTAAAGTTTTTGAACATTATAGTATATAATTTGCTCCACCATAACACAGAGATGAGTATTCAAAGAAGCTTGAGATATATTTAAGGTATGAATCTCCTTTCATTATTAAATATCTAGGAGTTATAACTATAGATTTTTTATATAGAAGAGCCACGAGAAGGACGATTAATAGCATTTTAGTAATTTTAACATCATTTAAGGGAAAAGTAATAATTGCATAATGAATGGTCAAAATAAAAATCTAGAAGAATCTATACATTCTATACTTTTGTTTAATTAATGGTCAAAATAACAATCTAGAATGGCCCATAAGGATATTTTTGTAATTGTGTTAAAATGAGGAGTTTCTATTGGCTAACTTTGACAAACAACAATTAATGCTAAGCTTTGTTTTAACATATTTTAGAAAGAAAGTTTTGAACTAATTTAAAATATAATGTGTTTGAATAGTTAATAATTTGTTCCTAAAAATACTTTCAAGGATTATTTGCGTAAGCATATTTTTAATATTCTGTTACATAATATGACCATAACTAAAGTTCGTATCTTGATTATTAAAAGAATATACCAAATTTCGTGATTAAAAGAAAAAATAATGTTTGACTATCAAGAAATTAATAACTTCATAATATATTCATCGATAGATTAAAAAATATTAATTTCTCATTTTTATGTAGGACATTTTCTTAATATCAAATATGATTAATAATTTAACAGAAAAAATTTGAAAAAAATTCTTATTCAAATTCTAAGGAATATTAAAATACAAACTAAAGAAAAATGAGCAATTAAAAAATAAAGAAGAACAACAAAAGAAAATGTCAATAGAAAAAGACTTTGTTGAAAATATAAAGGAAGAAAAAAACTACAAAATAAATAAATTAGGGAAAAACAACCTGAAAAGAAAAATTAAGTGTATTGGTTTTGTGGGGGTAAGATTCAAAGTTTTATTTTACGGCATGATATTTAGAATTTAGTATCAAAAACTTTTATTAATGTAATTTAATATTTAACATTAAGATAATTGTTATTATACATAGAAATAAAGTTGCTTTCATGATTGTTTTTATTGTTGTGGAGTTAGAAAAACATTTTTTTTAATAAATACTTTCAATATTAAAATCAAAATGAGTATAAGTATTTTTATTTATCGAAGACAATAATAAAATGTATTATAAAATTCATCGACAAAGCAAACTACAAACAAATTATACTTAAGCTGAAGAAATAGAGATTTGAAAGGCTTTGAATCGATCTTTACGAATTGATTGATCAATGATTATTATTTTATTAGGTACAAAACTTATGGTGCAAATATTACAAAAAGAAGATAACAACATTGTGGAAAATAGATACCACTTACAAAAATATTTGAAGATCAATGAACCTTTACAAAGATATCAACGTTTTATATATTTTTGGAACACGATATTTGTACTTGTCCTTATGTTATTCCCTCAATAATAGCTTCTTAACACATGTACTACATGTGGGCCCGTTCTTTTTATATCATTCCAATCTTATTAGTTTAAGTTTTGTGCATCGTCGGTGTAAAAAATTTTCTACACCATCATCAGTTCCTTTTAATGAGATTTAACCATAGTAACTTACTTTAATAAAATAACCATAATTCATGAAAAAAGAAAATCAACAATTTACTAAAAAAAATGAACATCAACAGGTAGTTGAATCATACTTGGATTCTAACCAAAATTATTTTCATAATTAATTTTTTTTTTTCAAAGTTAATTACAATTACTATGTTTATCGTAGGTTTTTCACTTTTTTCTATAGCTCAAGTAATTCTTCACAACATCAAACTTTTTCACAACATCAAACATTGTCAACCGACAACCGATAAGAAATATTTTTTAAAGTGTCAAACAATTTTGAAACTTGACACGCTTCTTCAACTTAGTGATATATCGTCATGCAATTAGAACAAATTTCACATTTTTCTCATTTAGAAACATAAAAAAGGCCCTTTTAAACATATCTTCACGAGCAGAAGAATTTCAATGCACTAAAAACAAGTGAACATAGTCTCCTGAAAGGTGAATATTGTATCTTAAAGTGTCTTCATGTTGTCCCCAATACTTAAGCTCTGCTCTTTAGATTATTGGGAAGGAGTTTATTTATTGAACTTTCACTAATATTAAATATATTTTACAGTAAACGTGTTGACTATTTATATGATCAGATTTATAATTAATTGTAAGCTATCTAACATTTATAATTGTATTTTGCAAGATTAATGGAAAAGTTAAACGTAGATGAGTAAAATATAGGAGTTGAAGTTCCCTGAGAAGAAAGTGACGTACTTTGGAAGAAAATAATTTTGGTTAGAATCCAAGTCTGATTCAACTACCTTGTTGATGTTTTTTTTTTAGTAAATGTTATTTTATTAATACTATGATTAAATCTCATTAAAAGTAACTGATGGTGTAGAAAATTTTGTACACTGACGATGCACAAAATTTAAACTCATTTAAACTGCTTAACCATTATCAACTTCAGTCATATTTTGTCCACCCTATTTGTTATTCAATCTTCACTATATTTTGTATCTACCCTAGATTCAATCCTCACAATTTAAAATCAAGTTAGCATTTTTAATACAATTTTCAAGATGTATTTAATTATAGAGATCATATTTTTGGTAATTTTAGAACTTAAAAGTTAATTTTATTTTTTCTAAACAACAAAATATGATTTTTATTATTCCGATCATTTTAAAATATTTATCAAAATTTTCTTTTTAAAATTCAAACGATGCAAATTTTGAGAAAATTACCAACTAATTCTCAACACTAATATCCTTTTGTCTCAAATAACAAAATAAGAAGGGGAAATAATTTATTTTTAAGCAAATTATCTCTTTTTTGAAATATTAATAAATTTCATAAACATACTACACTGACAAATTTAAGTTTCACAAGCTTTATATCCAACCAAATATAATAATATAAATTTTCTTATTTGAGCATAATTTTTATTTCTAAATTATTTTATATGTAACTATATAGTTCATGAAAAAAGTTTATTAAAATTTTTAGCAATTGGACCTAGACCGAAAACTTACGAACATAGCTTATGATTTGAAATTATATGTAATATCTTTCACTTGAGACATAAATGACACAATATTTTTTTAAAATATGAATCATCTCACCATGATAAAAAAAAAAAAGTAAAAATATTATTCCAAAACAAATATTTTCATCTTTAAGATATATAAATGCAATTTTACCCAATTTTTTGTTATTTTGTTACAAACAAAAAAATTGAACGGTTAGTGGTTTTGCGAGTTAGATACAGTATTTAATATTATTTAATAAAATCAATTTATGACTTGACTTTATATATTAATAGCACAATTAACTTGTTAGTAAATTTCTTTTCGATATTCAAACTACGACTTATTCTTATTCTGATGGAGCAACTAGACACATGATATAGTATTTCTATCAAACATTTTTTGTTCAAATTTTGAAAAAAACTTTGTGCGCGTGGTTACAAACTTCTATTAGATAATTATGTCAACCACATAAAACATGTCATTTCATTTAATTATCTACATCCACCCAATTGAAACATGCTTTAGGTTTACCACTTTTGAATATGAGTCAAATGCATATAATTAAAGGAGATGACATATTTTATATCCAACATATATTTGTTATTTAATTCAACGTTTGTGTATGACATAATGCTAAAATGAAAATTAGATTATGTAAGTTTTTTAAGTTAGTTGTGATAACTTATATTAAAAGTTATAAGTTATTTTTTTAATTTAATAGAAATAAAATAATACTTTTGAGTGTAATGCCCATTATTACCCTTTATTGTATATAATACATGAAAATATTGAAAATCAATTTATTTGTTTAAGAATATACTTGTTTATATACAAATACAATTTAAGACTGTAATGCTGAGTCCGTTAATGAGCCTTTTCATATCTAATGTTTTTCCAATAAGATTTGATGATTGACAATTTGGTGAATCATTTTTTTCAACATTAGAGGAAGGAAAAAAGCAATCGGATAAAGAGATAAATTGAGATATATTATCACTCTCTCATCCTTGTACGTCAATGTGATCCAGAGGTTCACAAGATAATTAATTTACAAAATATTACAAATCAACGATCTCAAATACATCTACTAACTTACCAAAGGTTACTAAATTTCATATTCCAATTGTGAATGCTCATATTCTATAGGACAATCTATTATTGTCAAGTCATGTCTAAAGCGTAATAAATCAATTGATTTCAAAGATTAAAATCTTCGAAAAAGGAAAAGAGTAAATGATCATAATATAAAGATAAGGATCAATGAGAAGTCCCGAAACATTATAATTGATGAAACCTCTAAAGAGGTACAAATACCTGATAAGGTAATCACTTCCTAAAAAGAATTAATAAGGTGATTAAACTCCAAATTCTATGTGCTTTTACAGCAGCCATTTAAGGTGGGATATTAAGAGGCAATTGTTTCTTTAAAGTAATTTTGGACAGGACCAACTTTTGACATTCTAATAACAAAGATATAGAATGAAGGCAAAAGGAAAGCAAGTGCAATAGATCTTTCACAAAATTTGTGTGAGCTGAGTGTAATTTCTGTTCAAGCAACCTCTCAAACTTGAAGAATACACTATTTTATGCAAGTTTTTCAACAACTACTTTTCCGTCTTAAGAATTGTCATTCTCTATTGTCCTGTAATTCAATTGCATATCATACATTTGTCGTTAAAGTATCTTTTCCGAGGAAATGAGTGGCAGAGAGAGATGTTGGTCTTACAAGCGAGCTGAAATATTTACTCAGATAAGCTTGCTGGACTAACTGATTGCAGCTCTCACATCCTTGTACTTCCCCCTGAAAATGAAGAAATATCTGCAAGCATCAGTGAAACTTTCTTGAATTGGAATTGCTCTCTTGAAAACGAACATATTGGTAAAGCCCCGTGCTTCATGAAGTGCAGTGCAGGTGGTCTCTTGCAAGCAAATATAGTGGTAAAAGCCTGTAGAGACATCCATCACGAGGGAAAAACAATCACAATGAGGAAGTACTACTAGTTCTGTTTTGTTGCCATCACTATCGTTGGTGCCTCTGATTTTTAAACAGACGAAAGCACAAGATTGACAAAGGTACTTTCTCATCCACCCAAGCCCCTGTAACATGAATCTTCGATGCCACCATTCAAGAGCAAAAAAGCCTGGAGAACAAATAACCATGACAACCCTGGATAGTATCAAGCAAAGGATTAGTCTGACATGCTTCCTCTACAGGACGGTTCATCCATTTCTTTGATAATTCTTCTGCATTTGCAGCAAGCTGATGCTGCAAGACAGCTGCACCTAGCGGTCCAACCAAATTGAGCCTTGTTGCAGCAGATACAACATCTCTCATCGTTATAAACAAGTAAGTCTTTTGAGAAGTTTCAGCATTCAATCCAAGAAGCCCACAGACAAGTCCAAAAATAGGAGCATGGTGGAAACGGACAGCTCCGCTAGCCAAAGACATTTCTCGCATAGTTTTAAAATAAGGAACTTCCTGGAACATAGCAGCAGCCACTCTCAAAAGTGCCGATCCTTGTGAAATAGATGCTTTCCTACTAACTTCATTTGTCAGTGTTGCATCCAATATTTTATCAAGTTTATACCATGTTTCAACATTAGGAGATGTATTCAAAGTATAGACAAAAGGAAGCAATAGGCTTCCTGTATTCTCTAGTATATGGATCACAAATGTTCGAAGATCTTCAGGCCCAGAGACTAACCGGGCTTGGATAGCAGCCTCAACGCCAAAGGAATGAGCAAAGCCACCAGTAGGAAGAACAGAATCAAGCAACTGCCATTGGCTCCACTGAAGCAATTCATTCGGTGTGCATTGGAGACTACCCTCAATCTTCTCTTCCATATCCTCCATCTTTTAAGGCCTGAACAAGTCATAAATAGGACAGAGTAAACCAAACAGGACGAAACAACAATACCGTAGTTCTTAAAGAATTTTATCTCTGGGAACAATATAAAATAGTTGGATCAGATTCTAGCTGACAACCTTATGTCTTAGCAAGTGAAAGCCATAATATATATCCTGACAGATTTAATTCATCCACAATCTTAGAATCTATGACCAACTAATGGTTTTCGTTTTACCCACTCGCTTAAAAAGGCAAATACTAGATATAAACTTGATAGCCTAGCCTAGCTTCTCTCTCTCTCTATATATATATGTAATCATCACAAGAACAAATCCAGTTTGTTAGGCATCAAACCTATTCTAAGCTGTCTTTTTTGTTTATGATATCTATTCTTAGAACTATCACTACTAGAAACAAATATTTTTTCCACCGCAAATCAATGAGAAATTTGTGCTATAGATTGTGTTTTTCCCACTCATTTCCCACCCAACAACTCAATCGGAAATACAAGGTGGGAAACAATTCTCTCTGTCAAAAACTTCCTAAAAATTGATGATTGCAATAGACAATAAATTCATATTTATAAATGAAGTTTCAATTATGATATACTCTAGCATTGAATTGACTAAATATCACAAATTCAAATTTCTACCATTAAATTTGGCGAATCCTGAGATTCAAGGGAAGTAGAGAGAGAAAAAAAGAAAAGATACTTACAAATCGAAAATGGCTAAAAAGAGAAGATCCCAAATGCAGAATCCATAAGTCTACCCCAAATGGGGAAAGCAGAAATAATAGGGCCATTTTGGAGAAAAATTCCAAACTAGTCCCTTAACTTTCAATTTACATACAAAATCATACCTACTTTTTGGCATAAAGTAGTAGTGGTCCTTATTGTTTCACAAATTGATCATTTTTATCCCTTTTAAACGACTGTCTTAAACTGAACACCCACTCTGCCAAATCTCGAACCTTTTTGTCACTTGTTGTAAAATTTCAAGTCACATTAACATGTTCGTAATCTCTTAATTCCTTCTTTTTCTGCCTGCAGTATTTTCAATTAAATATACGTCGTCTAGGTGAAATAGATGTAAGTCGTAAATCAATTTTATAGAGATAATTTAATAATTTTTTTTATCGAGTCATAAGCTATATCAAACTTAAATGTTTTGATAGTTCGCAAACGTAATATTTATTAAATAAGAATTAGACTTTTAGCATGTCTTAAATAAGAAAAGCGATAATGATTATAACTGGCATACAACTACTTAAGCGGGAAGAATTGGCCTATAAAAGTTCTATGTATGGAGTGAAGAAATAGGATTCTTCGTCGTGATTTGAAAATGTATATACTTAACTTAAAACACGTTAGGATCTTCAATATGGCAATCTTACAAGAAGATGTTATAAAAAAATACATCTCAAGCGGTTCATAGAGGAGCGAAAGCGTAAGTTAAAACACTAATTTCTAACTTTTGATCTACTTGTACATTATCACAACTGTTAGAATATGCACAACGGAAGCATTATTCAAGATCACGAACAAACATAATAGCATAATAATGTAAACTGAATAACTTGTGAAACTAACATTTTGAAGCTTTCACACAACTCGTTCAGGAACTGAGACTCTAGGATTGCAGCCTTCAACTAATTCTTGACTAACTCTCTCAATCAAGTTTTGTGTGGGCAAATATTTTTTTAGAAAAATGATGATCTTTCCTTGAGAACCACCACCCCTATTTATATTTTTCATCAGAGGGGAAGGTTTGAAAGATGAAATGTCTCTAGTCATAATTAATAGTCATTAACAGTCATTAAATACCATTAAGTGTATTTAGGCACGTATTCAACAACCATGATCAATAGCTATCAACAACTATTAAATATCATCAAGTGTATTTAGACACCGTTAAGGATACCCAACATCTATTAAACACCATCAATAGCCACTAACAACCATCAAACACTATTAAGGGTATTCAATAGTTATTATACACCATTAATAATCATTAACAACAATATTTGCTTCTTTCATCTTCTTAGGAAACAAAGAAACACAATATTTTCCTCTTTGTTCGTTTAAGGATTAATAAGTTTTTCCTCTTTTAAACCAATAAAAGTCAACAACGATTTATTC
Organism: Solanum gracilifrons; assembly: GCA_029582605.1. Taxonomy (NCBI): domain Eukaryota; kingdom Viridiplantae; phylum Streptophyta; class Magnoliopsida; order Solanales; family Solanaceae; genus Solanum; species Solanum gracilifrons. The sequence goes on along the minus strand of JAJOOH010001846.1, from coordinate 57,099 downwards.
CTAAACTGAAAAAAATACTAACAATCCTTTTCTTTTCCGAACTCGATCAATTAATCATGCATAGTAGGAACCGCAAATTTATCAGCAGAGGCTTCCAATTATAATATTTAATTCGTAAAAGCATGAATTAACCATATCATAATAAACCACATATTGTACCACTAAAAATCTGTAACTGCACTCCTCTATTTGATTTCAAATTTTTACCGTTACAACTTTTTTAACTCCCCATGCTAGAATTACCGACACCAATCAATTAAATCAAACTTCTGAAAAATTTAATCCATTGATTAGTTTAATCCTTTATCTTTATGCTTAAATTAATTTACATGACGGATATATTAATTCACATGATTATATATATATATAACAGGGTTTTCACGTGACAACTTATAAGCAACTATAAAGGGGTGTCTATTTTCTCATATCCGAAATATGGTTCTGTCAACTAATTATTATTTCACGAATGTAATTTGTTATTATCCAATCCATTAGAAATAATTTGACTCATCATAGAGTCTCACCTTTTAATAGAATAAAACAATAAAATAAACTACACAGATCATAATAACTATATTAAGATTAAGAGTATAAGCGCATGTAATGGACCAGATATATTATTTATTGAAATTCAGAACCTAAATATATCTCAATTTGGTCCGTTCAATACATACAAAATGTACTAACACAAGAAGTTGGAATTTTGTCATTCCCATAATTAAGATTGAATTATATTTAATCTTGTGCTACAATCATCAAAATGTTTGTTCAACTTCAACTTTGATTGTGGACATTTAATTTATAAATTATAATAACTTATAAATTATAATAACTGGGAATTTTAATCTTCCGCATATGATTTAAACAACTCCATACACAAAAATCGTCTACTATATAAGTAATGGACACACATATAAACACAATGATCTGTTTAAATAAAGACTTTATTCTAGTAATTAACATAAAATGTAAATATTTGCAAGCGATATATATAAACTGACAGAAGTATACAAACCACAGCCTCCATACCAAACAAAACTATAGCTATGAAGAGCAATTATCAAAACTATAGTTATAGAGCCTTATTATATCTATTATATTTGCTATTTCTAAAATTTTCTCTTTTTAAATCCTGCTTGATTTTAAAAATTCATCTAAGCTCTATTTCCTTAATAGAAACTTTCTGGATATTCAATGAGATATAAGATTTGTTAATTTCATGAATTTTAATTCCTTTTTTAATAACATCACTCCATTTAATAGGTTCTATATTTTTTGCACTTAAAAAATATCCTAAATTGTCAACAGATTTTATCAACAATTCAAATCTGTTAGTATATTAGTAACAAATTACCAACAAATTGGTAACTAATTTGTTATTCAGAATTTAGCAACGAATTCCTAACGGAATACCTACTAAATTTTAGTAACTAAATAATTTAGTTGGTAAATATGGAGAGAGAAAATGGCGCCTAATTTAGCAACTTTCTACTAATGGATTATCAACAAATATCACCAACAAACACCTTCCGTTGATAATATTACTAACTGAATATATATCGATTGATAAATATAGTAGAAAAAAATAAAGTATAGTTTATTAACGGATTACCAACGAATTACTAGCTAAGCATTTGCCAACAAAAGGATTTTGTAGCTAATTTTACCAACTAATTAGATATAAGTTGGTAAATTACCAACTAATTGTTATTTGTTGGTAACTTGCCAACAAATACTCAAACGGTTAGAATTTTTTGCCAATGGATCAATTTTGTGGTTTGTAAATTACTAACGTATTAGAATCAGTTGGTATTTTACCAACTAGTCCATCTTTAGTTAGTAATTTTTATTAAAATCTAATAAAATAAAAAATCAATCAAAGAAGGAAAAAATATAATTAATAAATTTTTAATCTCGTTAATAAGTTTTTAATAGCATTGATAAAATCAATTATGTTTTCCATAAACATAAAGTTTTGAAACTAACATAGTAACAGGATATCAATCTCCAAATTTTCTCTCAATTAGCTAGTATTCATTCCATAAATTTCTCCTACGTTTTTGCCTCCTCTATATTCTCTCAATTGAAAATTCATAAATCTTAGGAGTATTACATATGTATACTTTTTCAAAACCCCATTACTTAATTGACTCACTCCATTAAGTAAATTAATTTGTATTATAATATTTTATACATAAATCATATACTAAAACGTGTTTGTACAAAATTTGGTAGAAAAACTACGTAAATGAGTTTGTATACCATATTTTTTTATACAATTTATAGACTAATATATGTTTATATATAACATGGTATAAAAATTATGTAAACCATTTTTTATACCATATTCTATATCCATTCCACCCACCCACCCACCCACACACACACACACACACACTATAACAAGTTTGTATACCATATTTTATACCCAATTCATACACTGATTTATATGTTTGTATATAACATGGTATAATTTTTTTAGGCAAATCAATTTGTATACCGTATTATATATCCATTCCATACAGAACATACATATATAACCTGATAAAAAAAAGAGTAAGTAAAATAGTTTGTATATCATATTATATACCAATTTTATACACTAATACATATTGTATATAACATGATTTAAAAAAAGAAAACCAATATGTATACCATATTATATAGTGATTCCATATAATACATAGTTGAACAAAATCAGTTTTCATATAAATTAAATACTCATGGCAATACTAAAAAAATCTTCTATTACTAAAATTATACAAATTTATACGTTAATTCATACACACACCCCTTAGAAACTAACTTTCTGGGCTTAAGGTATGAAATAAAACGACCCTCTGCAGACACTGTTGAACTACTCCTCCACTTTAAAATTGGCTCATTAGGAAACTGAAACTTGACTTTCCGAGTTCTATATTTTCATTAGCGACTTGTACACGTGACAACCAGGTTTTGGGGTATTGTTTAGAATAAATAAGTTTTCCGCCTTTGTCTTGTTCTCGATTTACTTTTTCTGCATTTCTTTCTTTATTGTTAGATTGAGGCTGACTTGTCTCGGTGGGAATAGACAAGTGTCATCACATCCATTTTTGGATCGTGACAAAATGGTATCAGAGCCCCAGGTTCATAGGTCTTATGTGTGTATAAGCCAAGTCTAAGTAGGTTTTGCCATCGGTACGGAGACATATGTATTTATCTTCAAGAGGCTCCAAAGATTGTTAGGAAACTTCCTTTTTATTTTATCCTTTCTTATCGTGCGTGGTTACCTTTTCTAGTGCTGAGTTTCCACGTGTTGTTTTGGCAAATGCCGAAGACTAGAACTTTTGTTTTTAGTGGTAGAGGGGAGGGAGTCCCCGAGCTTGTTATTGAGGCCCCAACTAGGGGTAGAGGTAGAGCCCGAGCTAGAGGCCATGCTCGTGGAGTGGTACTAGCTAGAGGTCATGCCTGAGGAGCGGCACCAGCCAAAGGTAGAGCTAGAGAGGCTTCTCTTGAGCCACAAGTTGAGGTTGCTGAGGACCATTTTCCTCCCGAGTTTGGAGCTCCTTTGTTTCAAGAGACTTTGTTAAGGATACTAAGTGTGTTAGAGAACCTTTCTCTGGGTAGTGCGATAGGTACGCCACAGGGTGCTCAAATAAGGGTAGGGGCACAGACTCCAGGTCAGCAGCAAACTCTGGGTATTCAAGTTTAGTTAGGCCAACCATAAGTGGTTCTTGCGCGGGTTGTTAATGTACAAATTGCTCTCGAGGTTATTCTGATAACGGCTCATCAACAGTGTTATGAGAGGTTTCAGAAGATGAAACCACCTAGTTTTAGGGTGGTAAGAGTAAAGATGCTCATGAGTTCTAGATGTTGTGCCATGAGATGCTTGAGGTTATGGGTATGGTGGATGCTTGTGGTGTCCAATTTGTTGCACTCCAGCTTCATGGCCGCTCTAGAGAGTGGTGGGAAACTTTTATGAAGTCTAGACTAATTCGATCTCCTCCGGCAGAGTGAGATGTGTTTTCTAGTGCTTTCAAGGACCGCTTCATTCCTTGTATCATGAAAGATGGAAGTTTTCTAAGGTTTGAGAGCTTGACCCAAGGCATTTTGTCTATGACCGAGTATGAGACATATTTCTATGAGCTTTCTAGGCATGCTTTGACTATTGTTTTGGATAAGGCAGCGAGAGTTCACAGATTTGTGAGAGTGTTGTCTTATTTCGTTAGATCATAGTGTTTAGGGCAGCCAGAGATGGGCTTCCTTCTAGTCCATTGTGAGAACCACGAAGGAGGCAGAGTTAATGGTTTTAGAGGAGCTTGGCGAGCCTAAGAGGACCCGTTCTTTTGGTCAGTTTTATGGTGCCTCATTCGGAGGCAGAGGTTCGCATAGAGGTAGTAGTTCTTTTTAGTGTAGGGGACCGGTTCATGCTTTTATGCCAGCAACTGAGAGTGGGCATTCAGCCCGATGATCTTATGGTTATTGCCGAGGTGGCCATGGTAGTTCATCTAGTTTGCAACAACAGTTATCTATGCCTAGATCTTTCTTTACTTGTAGGGATCCAGGTCATATGATGCAACAATTCCCTCTACAGACTCCTTCAGGATCTCAGCGTTCTTATTCATTAGTTCATCTAGTTTGTAACATCAGTTATCTGTGCCGAGATTTTGCTTTACTTGTGGGGATTCAGGTCATATGATGCAACAGTTCCCTCTACAGACTCTTTTAGGATCTCAACGTTCTTATTCATCTGCTCCAGCTAGGAATTCAGCGTCTCCGACAAGGGGTCAAGGTAGAGTTCACTCCGATAGAGGTGGCGGGACTATTGGTAGGGGTACTCCAGCTCCGTATGATGGAGGTAGAGGTTCTACTCAGACTACAGGCGATCGAGATGGCTAATGTTATGCTCTTCCAAGCTAAGACTTCTGATGTTGTGATCACATGTATCGTCCCAGTTTGCTATCGACCTATGTCTGTATTATTTGATTCGGGATCTACTTTCTCATATGTACACCTATTTTGCTATTGGGTTTGATATGATGTCTGATTGCATGCATTCCCCTATTCATGTTTCTACACCCATAAGTGAATCCTTAGTGGTGGATCAAGTGTATTGATCTTGGGTATGGATGACTTTCTCCGCATCATGTTATTCTTGATTCTTATGCTAAGACTGTGACCTCAGTGATGTCGGGTGTTCGAGAGTTGAGTGGACGGGTGCTAGTGGTTCTTACCCTAGCAAGATTATCTCCTTCATTAGAGCTCGATATAGGGTGTTTGTCCTACTTGACTCTCATTCGGGATACAATTGTGGCTTGTAAAAATGACAATCATGTCTTTAATTGATCAATTAACAAAACCTAACTCTAGATAAGTCACATAATCATTTAAAATAGCCAAAAAATAATAATTTATAATTGAGATTTTTTTAAATAATATGGCCTGGTTTGTGAATTAATCTCTTTCAGAAGTGTTTCATCCAAATAATGTTTAGTATATTAAAGTGTTTTTGATAGCAGAAACATATTTGTAATTGCCATGAACGTAAGCATATTTATGAGTTATAGAGTATTTATCATTACCTCATTTATTTTCGTACTTTATCATTCATCACTCCCATTAACTTTACCTTTCTTAATGAATTCTGCATTGTCAGATTCAACAATTCTTGAATTTTATTGATTTGGACTGTAAAATCTTATATCTTTTAGATTTCTTTGGATAATTAATTAGGTAACAATTTATTGTTCGAGAATCTATTTTTTTTTTATGTGAATTATCATTTTAAATTCCATTGAGCAACCCCATGCAAGTGTCTTAAATTAGATTTTCTCTCAAGCAATAGTATAAAACGAGTTTTTGAAATTGCCTTACTAGAATCTCATTTAATAAATATATGATGATTTTAAGAGTATACATCCATAATAATTTGGATAATGAAATTACTCATCATACTCCTAATCATATTTATAAGTGTACCGATTATGCCTTTCTACAATATTATTTTGTTGAGGTGTTCTTGGCATAGTCTATATGCACATACGTCATGTATCTCGAGAAACTTTGTAAATGCACTTGAATTTAATCTCGCTTTTTGTATTTTTTAAAAGTTTCACCGTCTTTATTTGACCTAAGCATTATCCCCTTTCTATCTTACCGTGTTCAACCTTATTAATATACACTTTGAGAATGTTTGTTGCTTGAAAATTTTCTTTAAAAAAATAGATATATCCATAACGTGCAAATCATATAGAGATGATAGAATATTTTTTCTCTCATAAAAAGAAACATTATATTGTTATGTATGATTCCAAGAAGTTATATATACTTCTTGTGGTACTTTTTTTTTTTAATTGTATTTGATTTGCTTTCCCTTAAATGTATTTCAAACATACTCTATCAATAAGTCGTACGTGCGTAGTAATACACTAATACTAATATTTATAAATTCATTGGGATATTATTCAAATATTTACGTCATTAGTAAGGAGAATTGTTATCTAGTGGATTATATTTAATTTTAATTTTTGTGATATAAGTGATTCAAAAAATATATCATTAGACTTCAATTTTTGTATAAATCATTAATACAAGCATCAATGTCATAAGAAATAGTATCTTTTATAAATTAATATATTCATATCCAAATCGAGAAAATTGAACCCAGAACTATCAATCAAGAAAGGAAAATCAAATTTCTAGAAACTAAGAGAACATATTAATGTTGGTAATTGATCGAGGTGAATTCATTATCCAAGATCAAGGCATAAGTTCATACGCCTTCTATTGAAATCTTCATACGATTTCTCACAAGTAAAAATATTTTTTTAAATACAATTTGGATAAAAATTCTTTCAACTCATGCACATTTTAGTAACTACACTAGAATCAAATCATCAAATATTATATGAGGGACTCTAGTTAAATTTGATTAGAAACATACTAAAGTAGTTAAATGTACATTTCGTTCAAATTAGAGTTTTAAATCTAAGGCAACACTTTTATAAAGTAAACATTAGTATCTACCTTAAATGCATTTCTAGCAGCCAGTAATACATTATTTTTCTTAAACTTGTTGATTTAATTTTAGATCATTTTTATCAACTACTTGACTTAAAAGTTTGACATGATAACTCTTTTAATCCCTTATTTTATTTCCTCTTAGATACATATATTGGATATAATTCACAAATATTTCACTTATCCTTAAAAGTATAATTGTTTAAAAATCCACCCTTAAAGGAAAACAAGTTAGAAATTAACTGCATGAAGTATGAGACATTTAAAAACATTATGAATAACGTAAAATTTGATGCTACAATTACACAAATAATTACACAATGAAGTTAGATACACCAATTGCTAAAGTATATAATAGTTCTCCTTTGATAGATACGATGACATACTATCATTATTTAAATGTTTATTTAATCTTCACTAGGCAATTAATTTTATACCATATATCTTTGTATAAACTAATGTTTGACTAATAATATTAATTTGTTTCATAATGTTCACTATTTATAGATTAATTAATTAACCTTTAGAGCCTATTTGACATTACAGTTGGGAGGTTGAAAGTGTTTTTTTTATGAGAATTTTTTTATTTTTTTTGAAAAATCAAGTGTTTGACAAATCCTTAAAAGTGCTTTTAAATGAAAGCAAAAAGAGTTTTTCTACTAATGCGAAGAGGCTAAAAATTTCTGCCTTTTAAAATAATCAGAAGCAAAAGCAGAAAATTATTTTTCTTGAAGACCAATATATCCCTTATTAATTAATTAACATATCTCATCAGTTTGATTAAGTTTCATTCAAAAATTTTATTTTATTTTTTATTTTATGTTTATATATCATTATTTATATTTTATATATTATTTTACAAAACTGGAAATAAAGGTAACAAACAATATTTTTGCAGTATTAAAAAAAAAAGTAACAATTAAAGAGATTTCAATCCTCCCAAAAAATAAAAAATAACAAAATTTTCTTTTCTTAATTTACATATTATTTTATTTTAATTAGATTTTTTAACCTTAGAGTTATATAAACAAAAATAATAATAACTAAAGATTGAATCTAAAAATGATAGGTAATAAATAAAATAAAAAATCCTTCTTTTCAATATTTTTAATACTTTAGTATTTTTTTTTAAAAAAAATCAATTAAAGATATCAACTCTCCTAGAAAGGTAATATTTTTTTTTTCCTTTGTATAGTTACATATTTATATCCTAGAAAGATATTGTACTTCTTCGTAATTTGACTCTTTTTTTAAAAAAAAATTAATCAAACACAAATTACTTTTCAAATGAATTTGCTAAAACATATTTTTTTCAAAAACATTTTTCTGAAAAACTATTGTAAAGATGCTTTTAAAAATAAATAGCTTTTAGCAACAATGCCAAACAAAATCTTAGATGAATTCGTAAGATCTAACCATAGTTGATGCCTATTTATCCATTTATGTTCAAGCATATAAAAAATAAAGTGGGTTTGATGGGAGTTTGTAAAACAAAAATTGATAAGAATCTATCGTTAGCAATGATGCGTGTAGCCATTCAGTAAATCTGCTGCTGTAAGTAGATGGAAAGGCCTATGCTTGTTCCCGGACATGGTCTGCATCAACAGTTTTATTCGGCCGGTGGTAATGTTTACCGCTTCCAACTATTGTAGTGTAGCCCTTCTGAAGCCACATTTTCCTCATTGATTTTATGGTTGGAATGTAAGTCTCTATTCTCTGCCAGCTGTTCGATGTAATTCCTAATACAAAAAAGTATGTAGAAGATAGTTTTGGACTTGCCATGATGTGATCTATAGAGTCCAAAATTCATCAGAGTCAAGCTTGGTACATGAAATTTCTGTCTACTATAGTTTACTTGGCCTCTTTGTGCCTATTGAATAGGTAGAACAACCAATAGAATCGATCTTCCCCCATCCACTTATCTTTTCCCTCATCAAAAGAGAAGTGTTTTAATGGTGTGACCTGTGAATATGTTATTAAATTGTACCTTTCTGGTGGTTGATTTATTTCACTGCATTTGTCATAACACTAGTACTTAGAGGTCGTTTGGTACAAAGATTAATAACGCAGAGATTAGTAATACAGAGATTAACAATGCAGGGATTAGTAATACATGAATTATTTTTAATCAAGTATTTGGTTGATCGCTTCTCACCAAATCTTGTGTTTGGTTTAAAACTCTACAATTTTTTTCCCCCCAATTTTGCCCTTGAATTATTATGTTTTCTATTACATGTAATTACTATATTTATTGCAGTTTAAAACTTGAATATGAAGTTCACGATCCAATGCTTACCTCCCTCTTCTCTTAACAAAATAGGAAAAAACAGTAGCCAACAAGATCAACTTTGCTTTGTCATGTAATCCTCTTACCTACTAATATTTAAAAAAAAAAAAAACTAAAGAACTTGCAGAAAGATCAAAACTTTATTGATTTTAATGACAAAATTTGTGAGGAAATATCAGTATTGCAGATCAAATAGTAGTAGTGTTACAAGACGAGAGAGGAGAAAAATGTTTTGAGTTTGTTTCACAGTTACAAAATGTCGTGCTCTGGAATTGATGAGAGGGAGTTTTTAGGACGAGAAAATGGCTGGTGGATTGTACAGTGTTTCAATCATAGAAGAGAAAATTAGAGAAAATTTCAGAAGATCAGATTTTTTAATTGAAAAATCTGTACATATATTTTTCTTGTCCAAAAGAAATTGTATCACTTTGATGAAAACAGTAAAGTCGCCAAAGAGCACAACGTGAATTTCTTTATCAATTATAAAGGGTGTCTAAGGAAATAGAAGGGCAATTCAGTCATTTTGTTTCCTTATCCAAGTATTACTAAACCTGGGATTAGTAATCCCTAGATATTTTTGGTATTAGATAAGACCACATATGGGTGTATTAAGTTATCCATGTATTAGGTGTGTTTGAGTTGAATTGTGCTACCAAACATTGTATTAAGTGCAATAAATTTTAACCCAAGGACTATTTTAATTAATACATCCTACCAAACGGCTCCTTAATGTTTGAAACTAAAAGGTCCTTTTGTTAGGAACAATGGTGCATCAGCATTTGGTTGCATTTGCCCTTTTTGATTCGCTCTTGCTGAAGAGTGCAATGACTGTGGTGTAAATATGTTAGGAGATTGCTACATGTTATTACGTTTTGCATTCATTTGTTGAAAATACAGCACCAATTTTTCTTCGTGAAAATCATGACTTGTTGTTAACCATGTTGTTTATAGAGAATGGATTTTTGTGGAGTATAAATTTCTTAAATGCAACTAAATCCTACTACGTTTCTTATTTATAGCTTTTTATCTTGTCATTCACAATATATAGGTTTATCCAATCAAAGCAAGGTGAAAAAAAATGTGCCTTTCCATCCAAATGTTTGGACTCTCATACATTTTCTGGACAAAAATCCAGTAATTGTTTCCTTTTACATTGACAAGAAAGAAGTATCACACTTGAAAGTCTTTTGCAGCAACAGAATTGCTGACAAAAAACTGCTATGTTAAACTTCAATCGTTTTCTGATACAGAGAACTGTATCTCCACCGTTCTTTCTCCACAAAGTCTGCATCAAGAAACTGAGCTATGAATGTCCAAAGCCGGTAAACATCTTCAAAGTTGGCCAGAAAGCTAAGGGCAATGGTAACTACTGATATCCCAAAGTCAGTTTTTTTAGATTTTTTGTTCTGTGCATCTTTTTTGTCACACTTTTTTCCTTCTATAGTCCTCTGCTTCTCTTCCTCATACTTATCTGGAAACCACAAATGTGACAGAATCCCATGGCTGAGAGAAATATTGTTTCGATCAGCAAGCTTCTGTATGAGAATTGGTTCCACTCTTTCTCCTTTCCAGTCGAACAGATTAAACGCCATAGCAGTTCCCCTGTCAAATTTTATCTTTGGTCCATAGATTTTGACCAAAGGAAAATGGTCCAATCTATTTGGATGCTTAAGTTTCAGGAGTGCACTAATAAGCCAATTGACTAGATACCTTCTTCTGTTACCAATTTGCATCAGTCCGAGCGAATCCACATGATCCAAGCATCTGCATTGAATCTCTATGCTTCCCTTTTCTTCCAGCTTAGTGTTGTCGCCTAGTGTACTAATGGATTGATCTAATTCCTCTTTGCTCTTATCCTTTGGAGCGTCTCTTCCAGATTTATTGTTGTGCGTGGATTTAGCAGAATTGTGAGCTGAATTAGAGCCAGATATATGCAGCTCATCCAGTTTTGTAACAAATTTGGTTTTTTGTTCAAGCTCCGTGCCACTGCCTGATGAATCTGGTGAATTTAAGAGTTGTGTTGGTGGAACAAGACTTACAATGCCTGTACTAACTGAAGCTTCCAACATCGATACAACTGATTTCTTGACAAGGAGGCATCCAAACCCTGTAGGATTTTCACCAAAAACCTTATAGAAAGAGCAAATAAGGAAGTCAGGATGGATTAAGGAAAGTCCAAAGCTATCCATGTCCTTCGGTCCCAATGCACATGCATCAAGTAAAACATGCCAACCATTTTCCTGGGCCAAACTCATCCACTGATAAGAGTAACTCGCTCCGGTCGCTCTTGACTGAAGGGGGAACACAAATAGTCCCCTTGATTTCTTTTGCTTTTTCTTCCTTATAATCAGTTTCCTGAGTTTTGCGGAGTTAATTCTTAGCCGTGGCCATTTGAATTCTGCTGACATTATATTAGCCCCTCTTTTCTCTGATGTATTGACCATAGTCTCCAATGCTTCACTCTCATGATCATAAACTGTAAGAAGTTTTCTACTAGTTTTGAAAGGGTAAGATTCGGCTATAAGCTTGAAAGCTGATGATCTATTAGCAGTAAAAACCATGGAATATTCATTTGTAGACATGTTAAGAAAATTCATGATCTTTTTCTTGATACAGGATTCCAATTGTGATCCATCACCGCCATGTAATAGCTCGGATTTGAGATCAACAGACTTGCAAGATATGTCAAAGAAAGGATACTCACTACATTCATGAGATGACGGAGAAGAAGAAGAGGATGTCAGCGGGACAACCGCAGAAACCTGTGATTGAACCTGTGAGTAAGAGAAGAGACCAATGCCAATGTAATCCAGGCACACATGGTTAGAAACTGACAGATGATAGTATTCTTGATTCCGAATCTTGTCGACTTGGCGAGATTCGGAATACTTAGGATAAGCTTTGAGGAACTGAGCAGATGATTCTTGATGTGAAGGAAGGGATTCATGGTTAGTGAAATGAGTATTTGGGAAAAAAGAGGAAGTTGTTGTGGCTGCAAAGGTGTGCCGGCAAGCTGCGGTTGTGCTTTTGGGCTTAGGAAGTGGCTGATGGTTTTGAGGCTCAAGAAGTATAAGGAGAGGATTGGGGCAACAACCATGAATGCTTGCTACTTTCTCAGCCTCCATTAAGCCCTTTGTGGACTGTTTTTTTGTTTAAACAGTTTGTTGAATTATATTCATCCAACTATTTCTTTGTGTTTGTTTGGTTGTTGCTGTTTATCAAGTCAGCTATCACGTTTAAATAGTGATATGCTTAGTTTTCAAGAAAATGACTTATAATCATTGTCCTTAAGCGCGTTTTGGGCCAGGTTGCTGGATGTGGGACCTTTGATTATTACTCCTAATAATTTCTTTGAGCTACTGTATTTGACCTTTTCTCCCTATTCAATAAAGAAAAGTTGTTACTTTTTGCCCTTTTCATACCCATTCTAGTCTTTGCTTGCAATATCTGCTAAAGTTGACTCAGCTTTTTCAAATTAAAAAAAGAAAAAATATATGTCATTCAATATTGTATTTTTACTACTCACTCTGTTTCAATATGTATTTTACTGTCCCTTTTTGTGTTTGAAAAAGAATGCTACTTCCTACGGAAAAGGGTAAAAAGTATTAATAAATTATGTGAAATCGAACAAATATAATCTCAATTAATAATTCAATCTAAAAATGTTTTTGTCGTCTATATCAATGAAATAACAACTTCTATACACATGAAAGTCCTCTTCCCCCTTTTTGCACAACATAATTATTTTATGTTCGAAAATCAATTGAATTCTCTTCGTTAAAGATAGTTACACGATGACTGGGGTGCTTAAAAGAAATCAAAAAACCAATAAAGATAAAAAAACCACTTAGTCATGATCTAATTTTATTTGACAAGCTTTGATATTGTGTCGAATTATTCAATACATATGCTTGAGCAAAAAAAAGAAGCAAAACAATAGTAGTGGGGAAGTGAGAGAAGAACTGATGAGAAGTTAGAGGGGAAGAAGCTTAATTCAAAATCTAAGTTTCAAGATTTAGGAATACAAATTTAAGCACAAATATGATGTGGAGATTTAGCTAAAAATAATTCAAATATTAATAAATAGAATTATATATCTAAATTTTGAGACATTATTTGTAAAACTTACAAGATATTCCAAAGACAATATTGATCAATAGAAATTTATATAGAAGATGCTTCATTTTCTTCAAGTCTACCTTTGCTTTGTTTAATTACATAAATCATTGTATTTATTCTGAATTTCCCCGTCAATTTTGATCAAAGTATTTAAAATCAATTGATCAAATTATATAGGATTTTCACATCCATACTTACATTGTATTGAAAGTAAAAGTGAAGAACCCGAACAACTTAGGAAGAGGCTCCACTATTGGCGGCAACATGAATGCAGGGCTGGTCCAAAAGGGTCTTTAGTGCGGACAAAAGCGGCTTCGGGTCCCCCAAAGTAAAGAAGTGAGGAGCAATTCTACCTTGTTAAGTAATTGACCAATTTCCTCAAAGCATGCGTCCCCCTCAATAATTATTATTATTTGCATTTGATGCAAGGCTTCTCTTTTTTCTTTTTCCTTTTTACTTTTTGGACACAAGAAAAAAAAAGTCAGACATTATCGTCATCCACCTCCCAGAAAAGTGCTAAAACCTTTATCTAATTAAATTAAGTTATAATCAAATGGTTGCTTCTATTCAACTTGCTCTTTTGGTGTGAAACCTATACTATATTATTATTGAAGGACTGATTTAATGAAAATTACGTGATATATAATCCAAAGGCATAATATATATATGTGTTGGGTATAGAGTAAGAATTAATGGGAAATGAAGGGAAGATAAATTTGAAAGTTTCCCTTATGCTTAAGTAAGGAAAAAGACATTTCTCCCTCATTGGTGATGGAAAGAAAAGTTCAAGTGTTTAAATAAAGAAACACTTCTACTACTTGTTAAAAGGGTTGGAAAGAGGGACCCCTCGCATCGTCGCCGATCCGCTTGCAAACTTTCATGAATGGTCATGTGATTTCTGAAAGGTTGCAACCATTCTGAACCAGTGCTTTCTTGGCTATAAATACATGTGATTCCTCAGGCTTTTCACTTACGAAAATTTTGAACATTTTCTTCTTCTTCTGCACAAATTCATTATTCGTGTACACTACTACCGTTGAGTGGCTCGCTGACACCATTGTTTTGAGATTTTGGGATCAATACACTGGTGAATAGAATCATTCTATCTTGAGAGGATATATTCCAATTCAAACCTCAGATACTAAAGGGGAATAATTTCCTTAAGGGGACACTGTGCATTTAGTGGGCTCGATTTCCTTTCCTTTCTGTTTCATATGATTGTTACAGATTATGGTATGTTTTACGGTCATTAGTTTCTGTTAATTGATTTCTGTTTTGCACTACGTGATTTAAACTTTGGAATTTAAAGTAAGGCCTAGCCCCTCTTGCTTGCACTTATCCCTATTGATATTTTTTATGTTTAATAAAAGGCCACTAGACACTGTCTAGTGGTAAATTTGCGGAAAAAAAAAAAACTTTGGAATTTACTGTTTATGCAAAGTTTTGTTATTAGTAGTCTTGATTTAAAATACAGATTGCATAACAATATATGCCCTTTAACTTAACTTCAGCTTGAATCTATGCCTTTCAATTTTGGTTATGCATAAGTAGACATTTTAATTTGTATAAATTTTTGAATAAATAAACACATGCATCTTACATATTTTTTTTTATGTATTACATGGAGTCCTATGTGTATTATGCCACATAAGACACATGTGTCTATTTGTGCGCACCCAAAGTTGAATGACATAAATGCTAGCTGAAGCTTTGGATATATACCAAATACACAACTGTAATAAGATTTGGTTCTTTTAACTTTTGACCTTGGAGGTTTGCCTACGGGGACTAGTAGTTACCCATTTTCCCGGTCATTCTGGTTTAAAAATGGACTGACTGCGGATAAAAATTATCTTAGAATAAGATACAGATGTAGCTATTATATATAGTTAAAAGCCTGCACCAAACACAGATTATAAAGTAAACTTTGTTCATGATAGGTTTTTTCAATGTTGAATTTTGGAAGAATTAATACATTTGGCCTTGACATTTCCATCTAAAACATGGAGTCCAGTTAAAGTTTATTTCTGCATCACAGTCTCAAGAGCCAACGTGCGTCTAATTACATTACATTAAACAGTAACAGGGCAACTCTACTTTGACATGTCACTCAAATATTTGGTCAAGCTAGCTGCTGTATGGAGCCACAAAAAATGCTGCATGCCAATAGAGTGTAGCCCTAATGCTGCATGCCAATATATACTTGAATTAAATGTTTACATTGGTTTTAATTTCTCCTTACCTTTTTAGGAAGAATTGATGTCAAAACCAACTAATTATAACATGAGCTCCTATGGTTTACAATATTAATATTCCCATAAATCTTAATGTTATCACAACATGTTCATGTGTAATTGTCATATGGGATAAAAATATGTAGAAGACCAGTTAATTTGAACAAAATCTACCTACAAGTACGACAACAATGGGTTGGCTCAAAGCTGCTCGGGCTATAGAATCACGATGGTTATCTATTTTGTTGATTGTAAGGGAGCTCCAACTAAAGGATGAATTAGTTTGGTAGCTTGAGGGGGTGCATTCCTTATCATCTATTATCTATATATTTTGATACTAACTTTTATTTTAATATATATGCAGAGAGAGTATGAACTACACCTGCTTGAGTTCAACCAATCTTAAGAATTCTTGGGCAATCCGATCCAGCATATGCATGAACGGAATCGATGCATCCAATCAGTACTAGAAGGTATTGGATCATCATGCCAAATCGAGACAATTAACTATATTCAAATAGCTGCTATGTCATAGTGAATCACACAATCCACATGTGCCTTGGAAGAGTCTGAGGCACAACAAATTGCTCAAAATGTAAGCATGATCAGGACCATTGAAGAAATTAAATTCAAAGAACAAGTGATCAGCCTCGCTTGTCGGCGTAGGCAACCCGTTCTCCAAGTGGGTCTTCTAGTAGCGAGGACACTGAGAGTGATGATGAAGATAAATACATAGCATCCACCCTTCAACATCCCTTTTGTATTGTTATTTTATGACTTTTGATACTTTAGAGAACATTTTGTGTGATGAGAATATAAGTTAGTTACAAATTGGTTGTAGTACAGTTAGTTAGAGTTAGTTACAGAGAAGTCAGAATTTGTACAGTTTGTTAGCTAGCTTTCAGTTTGTGTATCTCTATATATATAGAATCAAATGTAATAGTTACTCTCTTAATTCACATTCAATGAAACAGATTTTTCATGTAGCTTTTCCAGAATCTTCTTCTTCTCTCATATGAACTCAATGTTCATCAATGGAGGAATTCGATTGTTTAGCAGCATAGTATGTTGATTTTCTCATGGTATCAGAGCCAGATCCATCCCAATTTGTTGTTCACCGATGTTGGTCCCCCATTTAGAAGTGTTCACGCTCCAATTGAGGTCTGGGCGTGCGGGGGAGTGTTAAGAAGTCCCACATCGGTAGAAGAATGAGAATTTGGTCTCCTTATATGAACTTGGACAAACCTCCCCTCATGAGCTAGCATTTGGGGTTGACTTAGGCCAAGGTGTCATATCTTTACATTTTGTAGTTTTTGGAATTTTTTTAAAGACTTTATAAGTCTTTATTTTATGGTTTTAGTGTTTAATGATGTTTATTATGATATTGTATGTACATGCTTAGTTGTTTGGTTTGTTTGAAATGGTTGGATCAAATATATATTGAATTGTATTTTAATTGCAGGTGGATAATTTCTGTTGTCAAAAAAATATAGAAAAGTGATAGACATGGTTACTTTTGTGCGTCCCTTTTCTGAAATGTTTTTTGAATTCGCTTTTTTCATATTAAAGAACAAAGCAACGGACGGTGTCATATTTTTAAAAAAAATTAAAAAAATTGTAACACCGTCTAACACTTTCTTCTTCAGATTGAAGAACAAAGCGATGGACAATGTAAGGCACGTAACAGATTATGAAGCTCGTGAGCCCCTTTAATTTCCAGAAATCAGCTACGAGTTCAAAATATTTTCACAATTGCAGTACACTAGGCAAGGCACGTAACAGATTATGAAGCTCGCGCGCCCCTTTCCTGCTATGGCTACGGATATTTCACTTGTAGTCATAGCACCAGACAAAGATTATCAAGTAAAACTAGATCTTTTACCAGAAGAGTCCTTGTTCATGATTTTGTTCCAAATGATAGTATTTTTTTTTCAATGTTAAATTTTGTTAGAAATAATATTTTTGGCCTTGACATTTACACCTAAAACATGGAGTGAGTTAAAGTTAATAGCAACACATAAAGTATACATATAATTCAAATAGAAGGGACTTAGCTAAGGCGATAATTAATTAATCGTTGTTTCTACAAAGAAGAACAACAAATGTAAACTTTAGTCAAGGCAAGTATAGCAATACCTTTTGTGTCACAGTATCAAGTGCGACGTGTGTGTAATTACATTACATTAAGTAGAGACAGTAATAGGGCAACTCTCCTTTGGCACATCAGCTCAAATATTTGATCAAATTGCTGTTTGGAGCCACCAAAAAAGCTGCATGCCAATAGAGTGTAGCCCTATCACTATTTCCCTTATTATTACTATCATTCACGAACTTTTCTTTGTCATTTTTCTGCTTCTGGTTCATCACAATAGAGCCTTCCATGTTTTTATAGAGTGTTCCTTCTCAATTTAAGAAACGGAATAAACCCCTAGAGAATCGGCATATCCTATCATTTATTTTTATGCTGTGTGACCTGTAGATATATATCTTCTTGCATTAAGGGTTGCTTTTTCTAAAGTCAGAAATGGCTTTTCTTATCTTTTACATATTCCATTTGGTGAAAGCTCTTTTAAAAAATATATTTTCATCAGATTCTTCCTCTCTTGCATTGTTCTTGAATTTAATTTGTAGATGCTTCGCGTTCGAAGTGTGCCATTTGACACTTAAATTAGGACCTTCAAACAACATATCTCTTTCTTTTAACTTTTCATTTGACTTTACAATTTACAAAATACCAGTCTTACTTATATGTTTTTAAATTTTAATTAATATTCCAAGTTTCCAACCCCTTTGGAGGTCATGTGTTGAGTAGCCAGAGTTTTGAAAACTATTCAACACTTTTTAATGCGAATATAGAGTGGACTATAATGCACCTAGCTAAAACACGAAACATATCCAGGAAATTATGTTGTAGTTTACTAACTTTAATCATTTCAAATTATAGAAGTAAGTGGCGTAGCCAGAAATTTCACGAAGGATGTTCAAGAATTGTACACGAGTACATTTTTCTTTTGGATGAATGAGTGCACTAGAAATTTTAAAAATTAAACTATATAATATACATGAATTTTTTTGAAAAAAGTACGTAATATATCAGAGATTTGAACTCACAAACGCTTAAACACTTAACTCTTTCAAAACACCTTAAACCACTAGGCTACAACACCTTGTTATGTTAAGGGTGTCCATAATACGTTATTTAACTATTTTGTATATTATTTTACTTGTATATACGGTATAATTTTCTGACGAAGGGCGTTCAATTGGACACCCTAAAGAGTATGTAGCTACGCCCCTGACAGAACACAGAAGTAGATATGTTTTGCATAAATGATAACACACTTCGAGTAATAATATAAAAGGAATTAAGCAATCTTGAGAAACTGAATTGCCGCATAAAAAGCAAGAACTGGAACAGAAATTAAGCCCAATCATATATAGAAATATAATGCAGATGGAAATAAAGAAGAGAGGAATATGCGGAGGATATGCTGTTTTAAGGTCCTTTGCCTCCTTTTGAGTCAAATAACAAATTTCAAAGGTGAAATAATAGAGCATCTCTTGGTTTGAACAACTTTCTTTTTTTTTCCGCATTACACCTACAAATTTATGGAGAAGGCAACTGGGGAATCTGATGAACATATTTTTAAAAGGAGCTTTCACAAAATGGAGTTGTAAAGCCTCATTTTCTGACCCAAGAAAAAGCAAGCCCCTCATGCATAAAAGCTATAGGATTCTCGAGTGGTTTATTCCATCTCTTAAATTGAGAACAAATGCTCTATAAAAGCTTGAAAGGGCTCTCTTGTAATGAACCAGAAGCAGAAAAATGAGAAAGAAAATTGTTGGTAAATGATAATAAGAGATATAGTGATAGGGCTACTCTCTATTGGCATGCATTAATATATCTCCACTTCACTTTATCACATATTTCAATCAACACGTCAGAGGAGAGCTGCCCTGCTACTGTCTCTGCTTAATATACTAACTCAAATTAAAGGTCCGCTCTTAATACTCCGATGCAGAAGGTATTGTGGTACTTGTATTAAATGCTTGATTACATTCCTTTTAATTTCTCCTTACTTTTTTGGCACGAATTGATGTGGAAGCCAATCTAACTATCACATGGGCCCTCCTAGATCTGGTTTACATTATTCGTATTTCCTTAAATCTTAACATTATCACATCATGTTCAAGGATGGTTTGTGTTTGCTTGTTAGGATGACAAACCGTTTCAATTATATCATATCCATTGCAACCATTGTTGGTTTGATGAGTTCATCCTTGGCTTATTGAGTTTATTTCTTAAATAGTCACGTAACTATAGAAAACGGGTGAACAAAGTCACTTTTTCTTTCCGATGGTTTAAATATGTTTGCTTGTTAGGATGACTATTTGTTTCAATTATATCTTATAAACCATTGTGGGTTTGATGAGTTCATCCTACGCTTATTGAGTTTCTTAAATGGTCACATGACTATTGAAAACTGATGAACAAAGTCACTTTTTTTTTTTACCAGAAAAGTCACTAATCTTTTGTTATTTCACTCAAATGATATTTCATTTAAAAAGTCGTTCAACCTAGAAAGTGTTATATCCGGTCGACTACTTTTCAATGATGTGTCACCTGATTTTTTAAACCAAAAAATTAAATAACTTTAAACCCAACCTGTTTTAACCAAAAAAATCTCCTATCATATCCAATACTCGATATGTACAATCTCTTTATATACTAGTAAATGCTGAAAAGGTCCAAAGTTACAAGTTTAGTATAGATAATTGGTTTTTGGTCACTTGAACTCATATTAGTTCCTGTCCAAATTTTGCTTCTAACGGGAGAAAATCACCAATTAAAGAATATAGGGAAAATGTCTGATATAACCCTTAACTTTGTAATTTAGAGTTGTTATAAAAGTGACTCTTATATATACCTTTAGGGCAGTTTGGTTACTGGTTAGAATTATGCGGGTATTAGTTATGCAGGATTTAGTTATGTAGGTTAGCTATGCATGGTTTAGTTATGTAGGTATTAATTATGCAGGGTTTAGTTATGTAGGGTTTAGTTATGTTGGGGGTCGTTTGGTGTGATGGGTAAGAGAAAGTTATCCTGGGATAAAAATTTAGTATCTCTTAATCCGTTGTTTGGTTAGACAGGATGGGATAACTTATCCCAGGATCAACAAATAGTACTGGGATAAGTTATCCTTCCCTGAGGATGTAATAGTAATCCCACGATAACTTATCCTGGGATAAAGTATGTAAATTAACAAAATTACCCCCTTAAACTCTCTTTTATACACCACTTATACATTCCTGTATATTAATATAATTTTAAACAACTATAATAATATTCACAACCTTACTTAATCGTTGTTTTTGTCATAATATATTTTTCTATTAAAAAAATACATTTATAAATACAATTTTTATTTATGAATATATTATAAGTTGATTTTTTTGCCTAATTTTATGTTTATTTATATTTTGATTTCGCTTAAAATATTCACTCCACGACGGAATTACATAGTTTATTACTCACTTAAAAATTATATTCTATGTATCCATTAAAATGTAGATAACTTTAATAATAAAATTTCTTTTACTTTGATAAACTTAAAATGAAAGTTTTATTTTTAAGCTAAATAAGATCAAAAGTTTAATTTTTTAGCTAAATAAGATGAAAGTTTAATTTTTAAGCTAAATAAGATGAAAGTTTAATTTTTAAGCTAAATCCTACCCCTAACAATAACAAGCAAGAGGGGGTGCTAAAGTTCAAATCCGTAGTGATCTCAAGATGAAAGTTTAATTTTTAAGCTAAATAAGATGAAAGTTTAATTTTTAAGCTAAATAAGATGAAAATTTTATTTTTAAGTTAAATAAGATGGAAGTTTTATTTTTAAGTTAAATAAGATGAAAGTTTAATTTTAAAAACACACGGCACAATCATGGAAATGCACATATAAAAATATTTAAGCTAAATAACAAGAAAGTTTGATTTTTGAGAATGAATAACTAAAGTTTGCAAAGAAAATGTAAAAAAAAACACTAAATAATGTGGAGGGTATTTTTGTAACCAAACAACTTATTATTAAAAATTATGCAATGGATATAAGTTTGAATATGACAAACCAAACAATCAATAAAAACTACTCCCAACATAACTAATTCCAGTATAACTTATCCCATCATAACTTCTCCCAACATAACTAATCCCATGATAACTTGTATTCAAACCAAACGACCTTAGTTATGTTGGGTTTAGTTATGCAGGGTTTAGTTATGTTGAGTTTAGTTATGTGTGTATTAGTTATGTAGGTATTATTTAGTTATGTAGAGATTATAACACATGAATTATTAATTATTGAGTATTGAATTTGTTGTAAATTAATATATATTATTTACTAATAAATAAGTAAACAGATAGTATAAATTCCCCCTCTTTTTGAATAAAAGGTAAAGAAAAAAAAAATTTCCCCTCTATACTTGACTGAAACTTCTGTTTTTTCTTTTTGCTTTTTTCTCTCTCTCTCATGTTTATACTATCCTATTTTATATTATTAAAAATAAAATATTATTAATATATTTCAAGTATATTATAATATCCTATTTTATATAATGTAAAAATTCTATCAACATATTGTGTATATTGTTTATATATTTTTACTATATCAAATATATGAATTAGGTATAAATTCACGTCCCAAACAAAATAATAATACATGTTAATTAAATATATGAAATTTATTTAATAATATATTACACTTATATATGATTGACATTCGCCGTCAAAATATTTACAATTCAATTTATAATATTAATAAAGTATTTACATTTGGAATCCAATTGAACAAAAGAGGTTGTTCGTGTTTTTTTAAAAAAAGTTAGGAAAACTGTATTGTTAGGTAAAGTTCTCAATAATTAGTGATTTAAAATAAATTAATTGGGTAAATATGTAATTTATTATTTTAATACATGTATAACTAATATACGTATAACTTATTCCACCTTCTACCCCGCATAACTTATACATAGATTCCCTCATAACTTATGTTGATATTAATTATATAGGATTACAAAAAACACAACCAAACACCGTATAAAATTAATACATAAATAACTTTTATACAACATTTAGAACCCTACCAACCAAACATGGTATAAGTTATGTTGACTTTTCAACCTAATAAAAAACTTCTACCAAACATAGTAAAACTAATACAATTTTTTATACATGAATAAGATGTACTCTTATATAGTAACCAAGAAGCATTGACCAAAATAAACTATTTTAAAAACCAATTCACCAAACTAATATGCTTTTTAAATTTTTTACAAAAGTAGTATAAACGTACTTCATGGTAACGTTTTAGGTTATTTTTATTTTAAAAATTCAACGGACAAAAACTGACGGAGCTGACGACGTTAAATGAATAAAGGTTACTGTGAGTAACGTTTTAGGTGTAAAATGTTTCTCACAATAACGTTTATTGAGAATCCAATCACGTCAGCCCTGCAAATGCAGAAACAAATCCTGCAAATTTAAAACGTAACTCATAGTAACGTTACTCATAGTAACGTTTTAGGTGTAAAACGTTACTCACAGTACCGTTTTAGGTGTAAAATGTTACTATTTTGCTAAGAATCCAATCACGGGTCTTTGACTCCTGCAAATTTAGAATAAATCTTGCAAATTTAGCTATAAAATGTTACTCATATTATGTTAAGTTCTTACTATAGCTTTAAAATTATTTTTCTAATTTATTAATATTATTTAAAAAAATCTCTTAATAATATGATAAA
Source organism: Solanum gracilifrons (assembly GCA_029582605.1). Classification (NCBI taxonomy): domain Eukaryota; kingdom Viridiplantae; phylum Streptophyta; class Magnoliopsida; order Solanales; family Solanaceae; genus Solanum; species Solanum gracilifrons. Next base: position 33,663 of record JAJOOH010001846.1, on the reverse strand, counting down.
CTTGACTTATTTAATTCATACCTGATGAAGTTTTGTGAATATTATTTTAACAATGGGCAACATAAGTAAAAGTTTTGTTGAATATTGTTGGAATATGCAAAACATTCCTTACAACAACGTTTATATTATAATCACATGTGGTCAGTTTAAAAAATGGAGGAATATGACTTTAACAGAGTGTTGTAACTGACAGTCACGTTTTTGAGGTAAAACGTTACTATGAGTAACGTTTTATAGCTAAATTTGCAGGAGTCGAAGACCCATGATTGGATTCTTAGTAAAATAGTAACATTTTACTCCTAAAACGTTACTATGAGTAACGTTTTATAAATTTGCAGGAGTCGAAGACCCATGATTGGATTCTTAGTAAAATAGTAACATTTTACTCCTAAAACGTTACTGTGAGTAACGTTTTAAATTTGCAGGATTTGATTCTGCATTTGCAGGGTTGATGTGATTGGATTCTCAATAAACGTTATCGTGAGTAACGTTTTAGATGTAAAACGTTACTCACAGTAACATTTATTCATTTAACGTCGTCAGCTCCGTCAGTTTTTGTCCGTTGAATTTTTAAAATAAAAATAACCTAAAACGTTACCATGAAGTAAGTTTATACTACTTTTGTAAAAAATTTAAAAAACATATTAGTTTGGAATTGATTTTTAAAATAGCTTATTTTGGTCAAAACTTCCAGTAACCAAGTGCCCCCTTATTGTTACACAAGTTGCTCAGATATACCTTTTTGGTGTAACGAAAGTGAAAAAATAGTTTTTAATTTTTTTTTTTAGAAAATTAGTGTAGAGGTATATTTAATCCTTCTCACACATGCATTTTTTTGGCTTCTTTGATTCAATTTTTAATTTGAATTTATTATTTTGATGATCAATTTTATTTTTCACTCATTTTTCTAGTAAAATTTATCATAGATGCTTCTATATATTTTTTTTGTATATAAAAATATGATTGCAATATGGCCGAAATAATAAGTTAAAATAAATCCTACTTTTTCCTCTATTTTCTTGCACACTTCTTTCTTTTACTTTGGAATGAAAGTAATAAAATAATAATAAGAAACTCAAATAAGGATAAAAAAAATAGATCTATGGAGATATTTAAACTTCAAATTAATTGTTAAATCAAAGAAGTAACAAAAAAATTATGTGTGAGAAGGATCAAATACCATAAACTATGTTAGAAGGATCATATATACCCATACATAATTTTCTTAAATAAAAAGCAAAAATTTAATTTAAAAGGACATATGTGAGCCACTTTTGTAACAATATGGGTATATGTGAGTCACTTTTGTAACATTAAGGGTATATTTGAGTCACTTTTATAATGAGGTGTATATCAATTCTAAATCACAAAGTTAAATGGTAAATTAGACCCTTTTCCCAATAAGAAATAAAAAGATGACTAATATGATTTTTTAAATTATAATGTGAATTGTGATGTATAAATCGCATACCATAAATACGTTTTATGCCTTATGTAGATACAACTTTTTCTCTCTCTTCTTAATTTCCTCTTCCTTTTATGCGGCTAAAATGTTAAATAAAAATATTTACTTATAATTTTTCGAGTTGTATAGTTCACCATAGGTAAAAATAGGAAAAAGACTTGATTTATCCCTCAACTTTGCTATTTAGAGCTGATATACCCCGTTATGAAAGTGACTCATATACACCTCTACTACTACATAAATGACTCATATATACCCTTTTCCACTAACGGAATTGAAAAAAATTAATTTTGATTTTTTTTAATTTAAAGAAGATAATCCATGTAAGGATATATTTGACCCTTCTTACACGTTTCTTTTTCTTTGAACTATTTTTATTCATCGACTAATTTAAATTAATTATTTTTGATGGTAGAAGCCACAACATCCATGTTAAGAATTACTGGGGGGAGGACATTTCGATCTTGAGCACTCACGTTTTTGGAGAAAAGAATTTTTTATTTTCCAAAATTAATGTGTTGTCCGGAATCATGGCTTAGCTGGCGGAAAACCACCAGATCATCCCCAAGAGAAGATGAGGAGTTAATTTTTTTTGTTTATACAGAATACTTTTATAGAGCATTCCTTCTCAGTTTAGGAGATAGAATAAATCAAGTGAGAATCGGCATATTTTGAGCCATTATTCGAAATTATAGGTTTTGAAGAACAAGAAAAATTGTTAGTTGATGATAGTACTCCACCATAGACAAAAAAGTTACTTGGTGTTGAACGTGTACGTAAGATCAAGTACAAACCAATTGAATAAGCATATAATCAGAGGCGTATCCAGAATTTCGGTAAGATGGGTGCACGATTACGAAAAAATGCTTCTTAAATATAAATTTGATCAGTTTGACTTTTAGGTACTTAATATGAACCATTAAATTTTAAAAATTATAGGTCCAAAATATATAATACTATTACTTTTAAATTTTAATATACACATTTGATTTAATTATATAAAAAAAATTATAGTGCTAAATGTTTTAAAGAATTTTCAATGTAACACACTGGAAAATTTTGAAAGATTTAAGAAAAATGAGTTGAAACGCCAAAAGTGTAACCGATAACCACTTAGAAAGGTGTTACTCAAAAACAGAAGATAGATATAAGATTTAAATTTTTATCCTCACTCAAAGAGGTGCACCCTATCATCATCATATTATTATATGATACTTTGAACGTGGGTTCACATAACTATATTTAAATATTTTTTAAACATATAACACTTCTATATATGATCTAGAGAGGGGAGCATGGGTTCACGTGAACCCACGGCACCCCCTCTAGATACGCCCCTGCATATAATTAATTTAAGGAAATAATAGTTATTCAAGAATCTATATATAATAAACAGGAGAAACATAGACAAGTTGATGTGACACCTCTTTATGGCCTCCATTTATATTTATATTTTTTCTCCTCTTTTTGAGATTTTTTTCTTAATTCTTTTCATTAAATATTTTCTTTATTAAATAAAAAATTCAATCATATTTACTATTTTAATTATATCTAATGAGTTACAAAAAAACCACCATCTATTCATATTCTTTACTTAAATAACATGACTATTCAACTCATTTCTAACTATTCTTATGGATTATCAAATCTATAAATAACAATCATACATAGAGATATTGAATATTCATTTTTTATTTTCTCATTATTAGTGTAGTTCTTTTTCTCTTTTTCTCTTTTTTTTTTATTCTTCATCTTTTCCATAAGAAATTATAGAAACGATAATGACATGATATGTGCTTCACTTTGATGATATATTCTTTAAAGATTCATTACAAAGAGATGTTCACATTAGTTTAGTACAAGTTCATCGAAATGAAGAAGGAATCTTAATTATGTTGAAAGATTCATCAAGAGAGATAATCATAAAAGCATAAAGTTTGAATGTTTTCAATATTTTAAAGATTCATAGTATTGTTTTGATTTCAATATTCTAAATTTTTGTCATGGTTGAAAGGTATATTATTTATTGTACATTTCTCATAGCTATTGGATATTGTTGTGCTTAAAAATCTATATATAATATAAGCTAAATGTTAGAAAATTCAAGTTGCACCTCTCTTTGGACAAGAATTCTATTTATTTTGTTCCTCAATTTTTTCAATTAATGTATTTTTTTTATTTCAATATTCTAAAATTTTGCCATGGTTGAAAGGTATATTATATATAGTACATTTCTCATAGGTATTAGATATTGTTGTGCTTAAAAATCTATATATAATATAAGCTAGATTTTAGAATGTGAAGTTGCACCTCTCTTTGGCCAAGGCCCAAGGATTCTATTTATCTTTTTCCTTAATTTTTTTTGACAATTTTTCATATTTTTCTACTTACTTATTATTGTACAAAAAATAAATATACCAATTACTACTCCTCTATTTATTGTTATACTTAAAAGTCTCAAAAATTATTTACACTCATTATTATTCTTTATAAAAAGTAATTAAAAGTCTCAATATTTACTACTTCAATCTTTCAAGATATTTGTCTCTTTTTTTATTGTATTTTTTTTCCTCTTCCAATTTTGTTAAACACAATGGAGTAATACAAAAAAGAAGAAGTTGATTTGCTTTCTTTCCTAATAAAACTTAGACACCCAAATTCATGAGTTTTTTTTCGGTCTTCATTATTTTATTTATACTAAATTTTTAATCTCTATAACTTATACCTATTGAACTTTTACTTTAATTAATATTATTAACTCATTTTCTTTAAATTCTCATATTCATAACCCCCATTATTTAATTTCAAAATTTAAGATACCTTATGATATTAGTTTAATTTTGTCAATATAAATTCATATTTTTTGTTTCATAAGATTCCTACTCAAGATTATTATTTTTATTTCATATTTGAAATAGTGATATTTTATATTATTATTGTAATATCATATTTATACTTTAGTTTGACTCCATAAAAAGTCTCTTGGATATGGATAGAAGGGGAACCGGATAAAAACTCGAAAATATGTGCATTGATTATGTAACTTTTTTTCATCTTTGTTTTTGTGATTATGAACTTAACAAAAATGTGTTATCTCTATATTTTTTTTAAATTTAGGTTCTTATAAATTTTTTAATTGTAGTAAAGTACATTTTCACTTAGGCTCAAATTAGTTATTTGTAACTTTGCCAGAAATAGCTAACTACGCTAACCGACGTTCAAATTTTACTACTCATGGCTCAAAAGAAATGTATATTAAATATTGAAATACACAGTTCTTAGGTGTTTCTTATGGTGAAGAACCATTTACATTTTCTCTAAATTTGTTCATTTCTTCTACTTTAAAAGAATTACCAAAAGAATAATATAAGATATACACGAAAATTAGCAATAGAGGTTTATTTAGATGAGGATTATGGAAAATACGAGATTTTTTTAAATCTAGACGATGAAAAATAAGAGAAAACCAATGAATATGAAAGGATCAGATTAAGTATCATAGAAGAAATTAAATTGAACTACTTATCTCTTTTTCCTCCTATTTTTAGTTTCATCATTTAAAAAAAAGAAAAAGAGGATTCGTTAGTAAGTTTAACATTTAATAAAAACAAGAAAAAATAAATCAAGTCCTTAAATATGTTTTTTCGAATTATATGTATTAACATCATAATATATGAATTTTAAAAATAAATTAGCCTTTTAATTTTGAAAAATATTTGATAATAAAAATGTAATTCACTTAAGCTCTAATTCTACAAAATATTTGTATTGTGATTTTATCATTTTCTTATTTCTATAGTTGGTTTTTTATTTCTCGTATCATAATTAATTTCTAAAATAAATTAACATATATTTTTAATAACTGCGTGAAGCGCGGCCATATTCGCTAGTACAAGATCACCATAAAATATGATGATGATATTTGGTAGCTGTTTAATGTGGAGAAATTAAAGCCAAATTGACTTTGGATTCTATTGAAAAGAAACTGAAGTTGACTAAAGATGACACCATAATTTTGTTGACGCTACATATTTTAGGAAATTGATGGACAGTCCAAGGTACTTGACTTTCACAAGACATGATATTTTTCATGACATGCCCAGCTTTGAAGATCTTGATTTAAGGAGGCTATGTTGGAATTAAACCAAGATTAGAAATCCAAAGTTGTATAGGATATAATGTTTGGTAGTTTATTTAATTCATGTCTAATTAGGTTTCATAAAAGTCATACAGGAACAAATTTCAAGTCATAGCCTAATTTGGTTTTCTAGTATTTTTAAATAGGGCTGTTGCGCCACATATTTTCTAGTAGTGAAATTTAAGAGTTCTTGACCTATTGTATAAAGCCTCCTACCTCTTCTCGTTAATGTGAAAATTTTCTTCTATATAATCATTGTTGGGTCTTTCACTTGTTACCATATTATTTTTTTGGATATTTTTTATTTTCTTCATGGTTTATTGTGGTGATGGATAGTGATGGTAGTTGTGAGTATCAGTTAGGGATGGTGTTGGTGTGGTGGATATATAGTAGCGTTGATGGTGGCAGACAATATGGTGACACATCTAAAAAATTGTCGAAAACCGATGGAAGACCTCAATTGTTTTTTTGACAAAAACTAATAGATGTGACTGTTGAAAAATTATATGCACAACAGAAGCATATCATAATTGTACTGCTTACATGAATAAATGGTAACACATACGTTTATGCTAGAACACATATAATCATGCTAAAACACATAAAGTTGTTGAAATTTAATTTCAAGAATTACCTCTTAAAGTGTGACGGATACCTTCAAGCAAAGCCACAAGTTAGACAGACCTTCAAGCGAATCCACAAGGTAGACAAAAGTTTTGCGGTCTTCTATAGTGATCCCAAGTTCACATCCGAACTCTCTCAATACTTGGGTGGGCAAGTATCGACATCATATAGAAAACTAATTCATTTTTCTAGGTTAGAAAAACCCTACTTATAGAGATTTTTTCCCAATTCAAAAAGGAGAAGAAAAACACAAGGTTCTATTTTTGAACAAGAAAACACCCGCTATTTCAACCTTTTTTCCCTAGAAATGAGAATTAGAGTTCTAGTTAAATAGGGGCACTATAGGGACCACAAAATTAGTTACTGAGACTTCCTATTCTGAAAATAATTATAAATAATTAATTTAAATCATTCTTACCATAATAAATTACAAATCAATCCACTAGAAATCTGTAATTACACTCCAATTATATTTTGAAATTCTCCATTAAACAATTATGTAATTTCCATGTTAAGATTATAGATACTAATCAATAAATTAAATAACTGACGAATTTAATTCAATGATTCATTTCCTTTAGAGCACTGCTTAACTTATTTCATATGTTAGATTCATAAATCCACTTGCAAGGTTTGACATGATAAAAACATGTAAACTTCTCAAAAACACATATAATCAATCTCTATATTGAGACATGGATTCCATCAACTAGCTTATTATTTTACCAATATGTATTTTTATCATCCAATCTACCAACCATATTGACCCATCTCAAAATATCACCTTTTAATAAATCAAAATGATAATTAATATATACATATCATATAGTTATATCAACATTAAGAATATAAGTACATCTAACAGTTTAGAGAATATGCTTTTGTCAGTCAGTCTAAAGAAACTATCTCTACTCGATCCCGTTCAATACATACAAAATGCACTAGGTACACAAAGTTGGAACTATACTGTTCCCATAATCAAGATAAATTATATATAATCTTGTGCTACAATCGTACCGATTTCATGTCCAATTTCATCTTGTGAAAAAAAAACTTTATACTTATAAGAACCGTTGATTTAATCCTCTGTGTTTGAGCTAAAACTCTATACACTAAATTATCTGCTATACAAGTAATCAGACACCATAAACAAATATACTCTATTTTTTTTTATTAAAAATGAATAGATAAATATTATTCTATGATAAATACTATATCTAGACATATAGTTAATAGTATATATCCCAACAAACAATGGTGGGTTAGTTTTCTAAAAAATGAGGAATGTCTGTCAATTTCCTAAAATTTCTAAATATCATACTTTATAAAAAAAATGAGTATAAAAAATTGGCGAGATCCCTTGTTTTTTTAGAGAAATATATAAAATATAAATTTATATTGCAAAATAGATTCCAAAAATATATTTTAAAAAATTGATGGAGTACCTCACCCGAGAAGAACCCATACAAAATTGCATGTTGATATTGTTGTGGGATCTCCTGCTTGTCCTTGAAGTTTGCAGTTATAGACACACGATTTTTTACCCTCTCCGAGTTTTAACATGTTTTTAGCTTTAAATATCTATTTTCAAATCTAATCTTTCTTTTATCTTTATTTCATTTTTAGTAGATTCTACTTGAGAAAATTGAAAATCATAAATATAGTCGTATTTTAAGATAATACTTTTATTATTAATTTTTGCGAGAAAAAAGAAAATTACAAAATGTATGTTATTTGAGTTTTCTTATATTTACCATTTAGGTAGTATTTTATTGAAGGTCATTTTTAAAAGATATATCAAAAGATCAAACCCAATGGCATGTTGCCACATGATATTTATCTCAATATTTATTAAAAGCATATTCCATGGGAGAGGGGAATATTCCACTCTTTTCTCCAAACTTTTTGATAGTATCCAAAATTCATAAGGATATTTTAGCAAGATTAGATCCTAAAAAATACACCACACTTTGCCCTAAACCTAGACTATAAAACAATAAGAGGACCTAATGAAGGATCAAGAAAAATCAGCCGAAACACTCATCTTCTTCACCTTAGATAAGTGCTGAGAAATGATATAGTTTAGTCTTCCCATTTCAGCTAAGCACCCCAAAACACCCATCAAAACCCCAGCATAATCTCATCGTCAAACACCCCAAATTCCAACCTTTCTTCACCGTGTAAATTTCATGTTCTTTCTATGGTTTTAGGTCTATTGAGGATTCCAGTTCGATCAAGGTATTTTTCCCGATCAGCCAAGTTTCAGAAGACGTCATCTTGACATAAAGGTCCATTTTTTACTTTGCTTGTTGACTAATACATGATATTTGATATGAATTTTTGTTTAAAATTGACTGTTAAGTGCGAGTTACTTATTAGTCGTAAAGTTATCATATCTTAAAAGTGATATGTTCATTTGTTGTTGCTGATAGGGAAGACACTGGTGCGATGCGGGTCAGAGCGGGGGAGGGAGTAGAGTGGATTGAGCATAGCCCAATTTTTTTTTAATCCGCCCCGCATAACACTTTTTTAATTTTGAACCTGCCCCACCCTGCTTCGCATAGACCCACCCCGCATGAATCCTCTCCACATAAATTTTTTAATATTTTCTTTTTGTAGTTAATTTTGATACTAAAAATAAAATTCATTTTTTATTAAGTTGTATTAATTTAATAGATAATGACTTAAAATTTTATTTGTTAGAGGTCCATTGGGAAGCATGTGCAAGAATTGTAGTAGTTTTAATTGAACCATTTTCATTTACTTTCTTGGATATTTTAGTAATTTTGAAGAAACTTTCTTATGGGATAATGCTCTATCACTTTTATAACATATAAAAAGTTAAAATTAAATGAACCCGCATAAACCCAGATAGAACCACCTAGACCCGCAATCCACCCCTCCCCGCATTAGTTTTTTTAAAAACCACTTTAACCCACCCCACATTCCTCCCACGCATAACCTTAAACCTGCCCCTCCCCCATAGCTTTAAACCCACCCCGCATCCGCCCGCCCCATTGCCATCCCTAGTTGTTGATGAACATTTTATGTTGGAAGAGCTAACAACATGAGAAAAATAACAATTTTTAATTAATAACATGTTTTATATCTTTATGTAATTTGATTTAATATGATTAGGGATGGCAATGGGGCGGGGCGGCTGCGAGGCGGGGTAGGTTTAAGGCTATGCGGGCCGGGTGGGTTTAAGGTTGTGCTGGGAGGGTGAGATGTTCGGTGGGTTGAAATTGTTTTTTTTTAAAACTAATGCGGGGCGGGGCGGGGCAGGTTGCAAGTAAATGTGATTTTATGTGGGTTCAAACTTAATTTTAACTTTTTACTGTTTATAAGAGTGATAAAACATATTTATTAAAATAATTTCTTTAAATCTACTAAAATATTCAAGTTTGTAAATGAAAATGATTCAATAAAAGATAATACAATTTCTTACATGTTTCCCAATTGACCTTTAAAAACTATTTTTTAAAGTCACCATCCTATTAAATTAATACTTTATGAAAAGATGAATTTATTTTTATGAATTATACTTGTAGTATCAAATTTAACTAGAAAAAATATTAAGCCTCAACACATTTCTTGTCTTACCTCCAATGATTAAGGCAATAATGAGTGAGGTTGCCTTTCCAATTGGACAACCCTTAGAAAAAATTAAGCAGGGTATGTCTATGCGGAGCGGGTTGAAAATAAAAAAAGTTGTTATGCGGGGTGGATTAAAATTTTTGCGAGTTAAGCTCAACCCACCCCACCCGCACCGTCCCATTGCCATCCTTAAATATGATGTCTTTCCATTAGGGTTGGTCTACTGCTTAAGTTTATGCTAGCCACGTGAATTCTTTGTATGATAGAGAATTGTTTTGCCTTGAATCAGTAAATTGTTTGAACAATAAGTTTTATTTAAATTATAATTTTTTTTGCTCAAAGTGTTATTCTCTAAGTGAGAGTGTGTATAATTTATCGTCATGACTGAGGTAGCAACTTTGCGTCTTAGATAAAGACAGTAAAACAACTTTGCATCTTAAATAAAGTCAAATAATAAAACAACAAGGTTGCATTTACACATCTTGACTCAAACCCTCTTAAAAATATAAATCAAAATCCTTGATTCAACAAGCGAGTAAATCATAATTTCGGGTAATCAATATCTAGACATGTATTACCAAACTTGTTTGTAGACTCTGGCTATGGTATGTATTGGTGCGCTCAAGTAATCGAACTGAAAATACTGTAAATCATAATTTTATCAAAGTTAAAGAGAATCAATCTATTACACGAGGTCAAAAGTTCAACGCCATAGGATAAAGTCGTCACATAATAAATGATTGCGATAAGGTTTAAAGAGATTTTTGTGGAATTTTCTAAATAAGTTCGTGCATATATTATTAATCACTTAAGAGATTTCCCTATAAAGTTTTATTTTACTAACTTCAATGAAAATAGTTACTCGTTTTCAGTTGTACATTTAATATCTTCTTTTATAGGTATGAAAAAATAGAATAGCATGATAGGGCAAGAAAAAAATGAGACATATCCGAGGAACACAACGATATATTTGTCAAAATGAAATTACATGATGATATAGTTGGGGAGATCATCTCCTACTTTCTCTTGAAGTTTGGGTTGGAACAATGCTTGAGAAAATTTCGGATTAGAAATTATACCTTTAAGATTCTTGTTTAGAACCTTACGTATGATTCTAAGCAATAATCTTAAAGGTAGGATTTCTCATCCTAAATTTTTTCAACTTTGTTCCAACGTCAAACTTTAAGGGAAAGCACGAGATGATCCCCTTACTATATCATCATGTAATTCCATACTCACTAATATACCATTGTGTTCCTCTATTATGTCTCCTTTTTTCTTGCCCTATCATGCTATTCTATTTTTTAAATCTACAAAGGAAGACATCAAATGTATTACCTAAAATGAATCACTGTATTTTCATTGGTGCTAAATAAAATAAAATTTTATTGGGAACATCTCTGAAGTGGTTAAGAATATCTACATGAACAACCAATGAATAAGATGTGTTGATTTAAAATGAATATTAACCATCAAGAAACCAAAATAATAGATAATATATAATAATTGATTCTTCTAAACAGTTCTAGCTTTGGTGGACATAATTACCTAGTCATAAAAAAGTATAAGTATGTTTAATGAACTCAGTTTTGAATGTGTGTGTCACATGTCCGATGTACGTGCATTCCAAGTTATTTTTAGTATGAATTCTAAATAATAATTTTAAATTAATTAAACTTTGTTTTTGTAACTAGATGTAAATTAGTAAAATAAAATTTCATAAATGTGACACTTTTTCAGTGACTTTATATCCGTTGCTTAAGAAGAAACAATTTTTTTACAAAAAAATAGATGAAGAAATGACATAGTCCATCGATTCTTAAAAAGCAAGTGGACAAAAGAGATAAAACTAACCGCGTCGCTTTTCTGTCATTCTTAGCAAAACAAACCACGTCATCCATTACTTTTGGCCGTCATTTTTAAAGCAATTTTTAGTTGTGAAAGTATCATATTCATGAATTTACATTTTACAAATTTAATTTAATTTACAAAAAATGTGTTTCAATAAATTTATGTTCTTATTCAAAATCTTATACTAAATAACTTGTAATACACGTGCGATAGATATGTTCAAAATAATTTATACCAGATGTATACTAATATGAAAATTCACCGATTCATTTATTTATAAATAATGCATTTATGATATATTAGGAATGTTCTGAATCTTTGCGACAGGGGAAGAAAATATTTTAAGGGTTCGTGGCTTGTTGTTCGGTATTCTAGGTATGTTAAAAGTTTTAAGGCTTTGTCGAGGGATGTTTAGCTAATTGAAGTTCAAAAAGTTGAATAGATAATGTATAAGTGTGAAAATGGGGGGTGTCGTACCCTTAGTGTGATGGACATTGATACGAGTATCAGTGATATAAAAGGGAAAGTTTATTACTATGAAATGGTAGTTTGCAATCCTAGAATTCTAAAGTGTATGAACATTAATTAGCTGATTAATGGTTTACTTGGTTGTTTTGTGTGTGCTTTATATTTCTTCATTGAACCTATATGTTTGTGATAGTTGAGGGTAAGTTATTGAAATGCGATGCATTATCATTCCCTATTGTATTAAAATATGCTATGTAAATTAATTGACATGAGATCAAGTATGAGTAAGGTTTGAGCATGCATGTGGAGATCGTCCGTACTAGGGATTATTTAATTTTTTGATAGTGCATTGAGATCTTCTTCATGGGAATGTGCAGACCATCCATGCCGTATATAGACATTGTGAGTCCTCTATGGTCTACAAACTCCTGCAGAATTTTCTAGAAGCATCATGTATATATGATTGAGGCATTACTTGACATTTGAGGTATATCATCTCATTGTATTGCATTGAATCTCATAACATCCTTTATTCATAATTGATTATGTGCTTAATTGATGTCGAAAATTATGTGGCATAAAATATCCCTATTTTGTGTGAAAACTTGGTTGTTAAGTATAATGAAGAACTTGTAAACTTGAAAGATTATTCTTACATAATCATGTCACTATTTCTTCGTTATCGGTCTATGAGACATATTGTATATATGTGATTTTGTACTCATACTATATTTGGTGCACTATTTTATGTTTTTGATTCGATTTTGAGTATGAGCACATCCTGTGAAACTTTTTGAGCTTGGGCTTAGGTTATTTTCAAGTAGTGGTAAGCTATTTGGTTGTTTTGTGGCCCACACCTTCCTCTATCTCTTTGATCATTCTATTGTTTTAACATTCAAAGAATTTCTTATATGTTCTAACTTTGTAATTCCAATTTCAGAGTTGCATAGTATTGTAAAATATCTTGTACTTATGACACCAATTTTGGATGATATTTCAGCTTTTTCAAATTTCATTTGTGAAAAACTTGTATTTGAGATATTTTAGCTTGTCACTGTTATGAATCAACCCCAGCCCGACATGAACTTTGACATCACAAAATTAGTTATTGGGGAAAAAAGGTTGATTTGGGATTCAGGCCCAATTAGCTACTAATTTAAGAGGAACAAAAGTTAGAAAGAGAGGTTATGCGTATCGTGATGAAACTGTCTGATCCTCTCATCTTTTTTATGGAGTCTAAACTTTTTATTTACATTATTATCTCTATCCTTAGTTACTTATAATTTCAATTTTTTCATTGTAATTCAGTAGTTTGAGAGTTGTAATTACTATTTTAAAGTTGTAATCATGTTCTCGTTCTTTATAATATACTGATTAGTTTAGATTTGTTACATTCACTATACTTTTCCACTAGATTTATTGAATTGAGTTTGTAAGAACATTGGGTCATCTTACTTGTCGATTCAGAATATAGTTGTCATCATAACTTTTGATTTTGAGTTGTGATATGATGTGAGTGCATTTATTCTGTAATTATTTGTGGAGGTTGAGTCTATGAACTCTTAATAAAAGTTTGTATCTTGTATGAGTGAGTGTCGAATTACAGGAATACCCTTGAAAAATTTCACCTATATGTGAGTGTTGAAGTAGGCTGTATCCTATGAGAATGAGGATTATTTTAAAAACGCTCTTAAAAATCAGAATATAACAAAGTTGTAATATGTTGGCTATTAAAAATTTATATTAACTCCTTGATTATTGAATGTAAGAGTGATACTTTATTTCCTTTAAGCATTAATAGTTCAAGTATTGTGAAGCCACTACCGACTTTGGAGTTAAGATTACTATTTTACTAAGTAAATGTTCAATGCAGGACAGACCTTCATTATGCATTTTTTTGTAACCAAAAGATTGAGTCTTAAAGCCTCATTTATTTCAATGTTGGCGTTTATGCTTTTTAATACTAAATTAAAATATTAGGTGCATATGTTAGTGGATATAAATTGACAAGAAGGTGACCATTATTTTTTGGTGTAACTCATGCAACCACTAATGTCATGATCTACCACTAATTACCCACCAACTTTATTAACTTTCTACAATATTACTATCTCACTAGTTTACTATTTAATCTATATATAGAAGAACACTATACCTATAACTAGTTATGTTTCTACCTTTGTGTGAAAAGTATGAGAATTATAGGAAGTGTGAGAAAATATTGTATTGTGTAGTGACATTATTTAGTGAAAAGAATGAGTTGAGGGAAAGAAAAATATGCCAAGTCTCTAACTTATTTACTATTAAAAATTGAGAAATTTTAAATTGAATGAAGGTTTGTAATGGTAATGTTTTCGACTCTTCAACTAATTCGGAGTTGTTTGAGTCAGACAGCATTATTGGGCTGTTGTATCCTCGAAGGGACAAGCCAAGAGTTATACTGTTGTATCAGTGAATATTTTACCGTAATCGACTTAATCTCTTTAAAGAGAGCAAGGTCAAATCCGTGCCTCAAGCCTGAATATTTATTTATTTATTTTGTTTATTTTATTTTTCAACTGTAATTTACTATAATTTGTGGTATACTCACCAACAATATATAGGTAGATAAATTGTGTAAGCCTGAACCAACCAGCATATCAAGCAAAAGTAGATGAATGTACCATATAAGATATAAAATTTTGTTGATGACTAATATAATGTTGAAAAATTATATGCACAACGGAAGCATATCAGAATTGTATTGCTTACATGAATAAATGGTAACACATACGTTTATGCTGTAACACCCCATAAATTTTTTTAAACTAAGACTCGAACCGTTCTTCGTTGTGAGTAGGATTTTACCGAGAAATTAAAATTTCTTAAGTGTTAAGGTCACTAGATGTAGCACCTTGAGTTCCAAAAAGAACTAAATTGGAAATAGAAAAGATCTGAAATTTTGCAGGTTAAGCTAAGTATGAGTTTTGGGTCGAGTTCAAATGACCATAAATTCTAGTTCAAGATGAATTAGTTGTGATACCAGATACCGTAGGAAATATCTCTGAATTATCTTTCCAATGTCACTGAGTTTGCTTAGTTTCGAGTTCGTATGAGGGAGATATGTCCATTCGAAGTTGGGCTGTCTAGATAAGGAAAGTCAAAAGCGGATTTTAGAGGGGTATTTTGGTCTTTTCCTTATCCAATCAGATTTAATTCATTTTTAGTAATATTTTAGGGGTATAATCTGATTAGGTTCAGTTTTATAATCCTAGTTTACGCCTAGGATTTAATTGAGAGTTCAAGAAGAGAAATCAAGAGAGAAGAGGAGAAAAGAGGAAAGGATGAAGGCGTTCGTCAACGTTCTTGAGAGTTATTGCGGATTGTCGCCATGGGTTTGATCCCTAAGAGGTATGTAAGCTTCCATAGTGTTGGGTTCTTTCACCCACACGCCAATCATGATTTATTCAGCGTAATTTTGTTCTTGAAATTTAAGGATTTAAGTTCTTGATGTGTTCTTGATAAGTGTTCTTGATAAGTGTTCTTGAAGTTTCATTAAGTTTTGATGTAAGATTCTACTTGGGTCAATTTCAAACGACCATATCTCTTGCAATATAAAGAGTTACGTGAACACTAACCTATCCAATTAAAGATATTTGAATCTACTTTCCAACGCTACCAATTTTGCGTAAATCCAATTTCTGAGTAAAAAGTTATGACTATTTTAGTAACCTATACAGTGCTGTTACGAATTAGCCGATGGGAAAATATTAAAAAGAGTCGTTTTTGTCTTTTTACCTGCAAGAAAACCATTAACGAATTTCTTGACTAATAAAATGCTCAAAACAATCAGATTTTCATCTTCACTAATAAAAATCATAATTCTTGGCCATAGAGATTTCAAGAAACTAATTCAAGAATCTCAAGAAAGGTTTTCTTGATTGTTTACCTTCAAGCTAGAGTTTCAAGGCTTCTGATCAAGTTCTTCTTCAAGATTCTTCAAAATTCTTAAAGATTCTTCAAGATTCTTCAAGAATCTCTTTCTTCTGGGTTTGTAAGGTTATCATAGTGTTGGACTAGTTCGTCCTCACGCCCTACATCTACTTTTAGATCAGAAAAAGAGTAATTTAGGATACTTTCCCTAGATTTGAGTATTCTTGAGATAAGTTGATTTTGAGTTCTTGAATTCATGTTTCTTTTAAAAGTTCTATTCCTAATTATTGAATACCTATATTGTTATTGAGATCCTTCATATCATGAATCATAACTCTTGAATTCATAATTCAAATTCAAGAGAGAGTTAAGAGTAGAGTTCAAAGAAGCCTTTCAGTTCAATTGTGAATCCTTTGAGATCCATCATCGATTTGAGTTAATTTTTGAGTAAGTAAGTATGAGAATGAGAAGAGTCATATACATGAGTTCCTTATTGATATTTTTGACCCTTGAGTCGAGTCGTTAATTCCCATAAGTTCCGCATGAACTTCATCAGTTGATTACCTTTGAGAGGAGTAGTATCTTCAAGTTCTAAGTATTGAGTTCCTAATCCCATATGAGATTATATTTCTAATCATGGCACTATTACATGTTACCCATAAAGTCCTTGAGTTGAATTGTTCATGCCCATAATTCCACATGAACATTATAAGTTGAACAATCTTGAGATGAGAAGTAGCTTTGAGTCCTTGAGTTGAGTAGTTCATGCTCATAATTCCGCATGAACCCTCTGAGTTGAGCATTCTTGAAATTAGTAGTATCATTGAAGTTATTGAGTTTCAAGTATTGAGTTCTATCTATGGTTATTGAAAATCTTGCATTGAGTCATTCATGTCCATCATTCGGCATGAACCATATTTTAAGAAGTCTTTTACAAATGTTTAAATTTTGTTTTGAGACTTAAGCTTCGAAGTTGAGTAAAGAGTAAGAGTAAAGTTGAAGTTCATTTCTTCAAAAGTATATGGGGACTATGTATTCCCAAAGAGTTTATAAATGTTTTCACATTTAAATAAGAACGGAAACTGAGATTTCCAAAGATCTTTTAGGCTAGTTTTCATAAAAGAATAATCGCTTCCTAAATGAAGCAAGAGTGGAAACTGAGATTTCCAAGATATACTTTGAGCTAATATTTTGAGCAATTATCTCAAATCAACAGAAAGAAGTATGTTTTTAAAACATAAGAGCTAGTATATTTTGGGAGTAGTATTGAGCACTGAATTGGGGGAGAGCATGAGTTCAGATAACTCACGTCTCCATAAAACCATGTAGCCACCATGGGTAGAAAAGGGTCATACTTTTTAGATGAATCATTTTTACATAGACTAGTGGATCCACTAAGTTAAGTAAGGTCCTATATCGATGGCAAGGTATGGGATGGTCCTTGGCAGCGCGAGGTAAAGTGTTGTATCATCACTATAGCTCTTAAGTGATGGTTGTAGGTTAGAGAAACTTCCACAAAAGTTATTGTATTTTTATATACACAGTTATTTGTATTTCTACATACATTTTAGAGTTATGTTGTATCCTTGCATACACATAGAGTTGACATCATGTTTTTAAACAACTTTTCTTTATATTGCATTTGCTTCAAAAATTGTTTTATATTGAAATCAGTCCAGTTATGTTGAGCATTTCAAGTTGAGTACCTTAAGTTGAGTATCTTGAGTTGATTTGTGCTTCATTGAGTCGAGTATCATATCTTTGAAGTTGAATATCTAATCCTTGAGTTGAGTATCTTATTCTTAAGTTAAGTTGAGTTCAGTGAGTTTGAAAAGAGGTAAGTATGTTTCCTTTTTATCAAAGTTCAAGCTTATGCTTATGATTTAGAATTCCTCTTACATGTTCGTACATTCCACGTACTGAGCCATTTGGCCTACATCTTCTCATGATGCAGACACAGGTATTTAGGATCATCAATAGGAGATTCGTTGATACATCCGGGAGTTTGAGTTAGCTATGGTGAGCCTTCTTGTTTTCGGAGGATTTTATTTAATTTTTAGTTTAGTCAGGATGTCGTGGGTAATAATCCCGACTTCCATCTTTATCAGTTAGAGGCTTCATAGATAGTCAGTATAGTTGAGAAGTCTGTATTATTCATTTATTTTATTAAATATTTTAAAGACTTAAATTGCCTATTTTATGGCGAGTTGAATATTATTTTTATATTCAGAGTATTTCATTTGAGTTAAAGTTTTATATTTCAGTTTCATGGATTTTTATTCAGTTTTAAGCTTGGTATGCTTGAATCAGTTTTCCGCTTGTAGTCAGCCAGGATGAGGGTTCGCTTGGGGACCAACAATGGTTCTCGAGTGCCGGCCACGGCCAGGGTGTAGGCTCGGGTCGTGACATATGTTAGATCACATATAATCATGCTAAAACACATAAAGTTGTTGAAATTAATTTCAAGAATTACCTCTTGAAGTGTGATGGATACCTTCAAGCAAAGCCACAAGTTAGACAGACCTTCAAGCGAATCCACAAGTTAGACATAAGTTTTGCGGTCTTCCATAGCGATCCCAATTTCACATCCGAATTCTCTCAATACTTGGTGGGTAAGTATCGGCATCGTATAGAAAACTAATTCGTTTTTCTAGGTTAGAAAAACCCCATTTATAGAGATTTTTTCCCAATTCAAAAAGGAGAAGAAAAACACAAGGTTCTAATTTTGAACAAGAAAACATCCGCTATTTCAATCTTTTTTTCCCCCTACAAATGAGATTTAGAGTTCTAGTTAAATATGCGCACTATAGAGACCACAAAATTAATTACCGAGACTTTCTATTCTGAAAATAATTATAAATAATTAATTTAAATCATTCTTACCATAATAAATTACATATCAATCCACTAGAAATCTGTAATTACACTCCTTCAATTATATTTTGAAACTCCCCATTAAACAATTATGTAATTCCCATATTAAGATTATAGAAACTAATCAATAAATTAAATAACTGACGAATTTAATTCAATGATTCATTTCCTTTAGAGCACTGCTTAACTTATTTCATGTGTTAGATTCATAAATCCACTTGCAAGGTTTGACATGATGAAAACATGTAAACTTCTCAAAAAGACATATAATCAATCTCTACATCGAGACATGGATTCCATCAATTAACTTATTATTTTACCAATATATATTTTTATCATCCAATCTACCAACCATATTGACCCATCTCAAAATATCACCTTTTAATAAATCAAAATGATAATTAATATATACATATCATATAGTTATATCAGCATTAAGAATATAAGTACATTTAACAGTTTAGAGAATATGCTTTTGTCAGTCATTCTACAGAAACTATCTCTACTCGATCCCGTTCAATACATACAAAATGCACTAGGTATACCGTTCCCCTAATCAAGATAAATTATATATAATCTTGTGCTACAATCGTACCGATTTCATGTCCAATTTTCATCTTGTGAACAAAAAGTTTTATACTTATCAGAACCTATGATTTAATCCTTTGTGTTTAAGCTAAAACTCTATACACTAAATCATCTACTATACAAGTAATCAGACACAATAAACAAATTTACTCTATTTTTTTAATTAAAAATAAATAGATAAATATTATTCTGTAATAAATACTATATCTAGACATATAGTTAATAGTATATATCCCAACAAACAATGGTGGGTTAGTTTTCAAAAAAATGAGGAATGTCTGTCAATTTCCTTAAATTTCTAAATATCATTCTTTATACGAAATTGCATGATGATATTGTTGGGGCATCTCCTGCTTGCCCTTGAAGTTTGTAGTTATAGACACACGATTTTTTACCCACTCCGAGTTTTAACATATTTTTAGCTTTAAATATCTATTTTCAAATCTAATCTTTGTTTTATCTTTATTTCATTTTTAGTAGATTCTACTTGAGAAAATTGAAAATCATAAATATAGTCGTATTTTAAGATAATACTTTTATTATTGATTTTTGGGAGAAAAAAGAAAATTACAAAATGTATGTTCTTTGAGTTTTCATATATTGACCATTTAGGTAGTATTTTATTGCAGGTCATTTTTAAAAGATATATCAAAAGATCAAACCCAATGGCATGTTGCCACATGATAATTATCTCAATATTTATTAAAAGCATATTCCATGGGAGAGGAGAATATTCCACTCTTTTCTCCAAACTCTTTGATAGTATCCAAAATTCATAAGGGTATTTTAGGAAGATTAGATCCTAAAAAATACACCACACTTTACCCTAAACCTAGACTATAAAACAATAAGAGGACCTAATGAAGGATCAAGAAAAATCAGCCGAAACACTCATCTTCTTCACCTTAGATAAGTGCTGAGAAATGATATAGTTTAGTCTTCCCTCACCATTAATAGACCTCCACCATTTCAGCTAAGCACCCCAAAACACCCATCAAAACCCCATCATAATCTCGTCGTCAAACACCCCAAATTCCAACCTTTCTTCACCGTGTAAATTTCATGTTCTTTCTATGGTTTTAGGTCTATTGAGGGTTCCAGTTCAATCAAGGGATTTTTCCCGATCAACCAAGTTTTAGAAGACATCATCTTGACATAAAGGTCCATTTTTTACTTTGCTTGTTGACTAATACATGGTATTTGATATGAATTTTTGTTTAAAATTGTTAAAATTGACTGTTAAGTGCGAGTTACTTATTAGTCGTAAAGTTTTCATATCTTAAAAGTGATTTGTTCATTTCTTGTTGCGATAGGGAAGACATTGGTGCGATGCAGGGCAGGGCGGGGGCGAGAGTAGGGTGGATTGAGCATAGCCCGAATTTTTTTTAATCCGCCCCGCATTACAATTTTCTAATTTTGAACCCGCCTCACCCTGCCTCGCATAGACCCACCCCGCATGAATCCTACCACCATAAAATTTTTAATATTTTCTTTTTGTAGTTAATTTTGATACTAAAAATAAAATTCATTTTTTATTAAGTTGTATTAATTTAATAGATAATGACTTAAAATTGTATTTGTTAGAGGTCAATTGGGAAGCATGTGCAAGAATTGTAGTAGTTTTAATTGAACCATTTTCATTTACATTCTTGGATATTTTAGTGATTTTGAAGAAGCTTTCTTATGGATAATGCTCTATCACTTTTATAACCTATAAAAAGTTAAAATTAAATTTGAACCCACATAAACCCACATAAAACCACCTAGACCCGCAATCTACCCCTCCCGGCATTAGTTTTTTTAAAAACCACTTTAACCCGCCCCACATTCCTCACACGTATAACCTTAAACTCTCCCCGCCCCATAGCTTTAAACCCACCCCTCATCCGCCCGCCCCATTGCCATCCCCAGTTGCTGATGAACATTTTATGTTGGAAGAGCTAACAACATGAGGAAAATAACAATTTTTAATTAATAACATGTTTTATATCTTTATGTGATTTTGATTTAATATGATTAGGTATGGCAATGGGGCGGGGAGGATGCGAGGCGGGGTAGGTTTAAGGCTATGCGGTCAGGGTGGGTTTAAGGTTGTGCTGGGAGGGTGAGATGCTCGGTGGGTTGAAATTGTATTTTTTTAAAACTAATGCGGGGCAGGGCGGGGCAAGCTGCAAGTATATGTGATTTTATGTGGGTTCAAACTTAATTTTAACTTTTTACTTTTTATAAAAGTGATAAAACATATTTATTGAAATATTTTCTTTAAATCTACTAAAATATTCAAAATTGTAAATGAAAATGATTCAATAAAAGATAATACAATTTCTTACATGTTTCCCAATTGACCTCTAAAATCTATTTTTTAAAGTCACCATCCTATTAAATTAATACTTTATGAAAAGATGAATTTATTTTTATGAATTATACTTTTAGTATCAAATTTAACTAGTAAAAATATTACATTTCTTGTCTTACCTCCAATGATTATGGCAATAATGAGTGAGGTTGCCTTTCTAATTGGACAACCCTTAGAAAAAATTAAGCGGGTATGTCTATGCGGAGAGGGTTGAAAATAAAAAAAGTTGCTATGCGGGGTGGATTAAAAATTTTGTGAGTTAAGCTCAACCCACCCCACCCCGCACCGTCCCATTGCCATCCCTAAATATGATGTCTTTCCATTAGGATTGGTCTACTGCTTAAGTTCATGCAAGCCACGTAAATTCTTAATATGATAGAGAATTGTTTTGCCTTGAATCAGTAAATTGTTTGAACAATAAATTTTATTTAAATTATAAGAGTTTATGCTCAAAGTGTTAATCTCTAAGTGAGAGTGTGTATAATTTATCGTCATGACTGAGGTAGCAACTTTGCGTCTTAGATAAAGACAGTAAAACAACTTTGCATCTTAAATAAAGTCAAATAATAAAACACCAAGGCTGCATTTACACAACTTGACTCAAACCCTCTTAAAAATATAAATCAAAATCTTTGATTCAACAAGCGAGTGAATCATCATTTCGGGTAATCAATATCTAGACATGTATTACCAAACTTGTTTGTAGACTCTGGCTATGGTATGTATTGGTGCGCTCTAGTAATCGGATTGAAAATACTGTAAATCATAATTTTATCAAAGTTAAAGATATCAATCCATTACACGAGGTCAAAAGTTCAATGCCATAGGATAAAGTCGTCACATAATAAATGATTGCGATAAGGTTTAAACAGATTTTGTGGAATTTTCTAAATAAGTTCGTGCATATATTATTAATCACTTAAGAGCTTTCCCTATAAAGTTTTATTTTACTAACACCAATGAAAATAGTGACTCATTTTCGGTAGTACATTTAATGTCTTCTTTTATAGATATGAAAAAATAGAATAGCATGATAGGGCAAGAAAAAAATGAGACATAGCCGAGGAACACAACGGTATATTAGTCAAAATGAAATTACATGATGATATAGTTGGGGAGATCATCTCCTACTTTCTCTTGAACTTTGGGTTGGAGCAATGTTTGAGAAAATTTAGGATCGTAAAATATACATTTAAGATTCTTGTTTAGAACCTTACGTATGATTCTAAGCAATAATTTTAAAGATAGGATTTCTCATCCTAAATTTTTTCAACTTTGTTACAACGTCAAACTTTAAGGGCAAGCACGAGATGATCCCCCAACTATATCATCATGTAATTGCATACTCACTAATATACCATTGTGTTATTATATTATGTCTCCTTTTTTCTTGCCCTATCATGCTATTCTATTTTTTTGAATCTATAAAGGAAGACATCAAATGTATTACCTAAAATGAATCACTGTATTTTCATTGGTGTTAAATAAAATAAAATTTAATTGGGAACATCTCTGAAGTGGTTAAGAATATCTACATGAATAACCAATGAACAAGATGTGTTGATTTAAAATGAATATTAACCATCAAGAAATCAAAATAATAGGTAATATATAACAATTGATTCTTCTAAACAGTTCTAGCTTTGGTGGACATAATTACCTAGTCATAAAAAAGTATAAGTATGTTTAATGAACTCAGTTTTGAACGTGTGTGTTACATGTCCGATGTACGTGTATTCCAAGTTATTTTTAGTATGAATTCTAAATAATAACTTTATATTAATGGAACTTTGATTTTGTAACTAGATGTAAATTAGTAAAATAAAATTTCATAAATGTGACACTTTTTCAGTGACATTATATCCGTTGCTTAAGAAGAAACAATTTTTTAATAAAAAGAGGTGAAGAAATGACGTAGTCCATCGATTCTTAAAAAGCAAGAGGTCAAAAGAGATAAAACTGACCACGTCGCTTTTCTGTCATGCTTAGCAAAACAAACTACGTCATCCGTTACTTTTGGCTTTCGTTTTTAAAGCAATTTTTAGTTGTGAAAGTATCATATTCATGAATTTACATTTTACAAATTTAATTTTATTTACAAAAAGTGTGTTTCAATAAATTTATGTTATTATACAAAATCTTATACTAAATAACTTGTAATACACGTGCGATAGATGTGTTCAAAATAATTTATACCAGATGTATACTAATATGAATATTCACCGATTCATTTATTTATAAATAATGCATTTTTGATATATTAGGAATGTTCTGAATCTTTGTGAAAGGGGAAGAAAATATTTTAAGGGTTCGTGGCTTGTTGTTCGGCATTCGAGGTATGTTAAGAGTTTTAAGGCTTTGTTGAGGGATGTTTAGCTAATTGAAGTTCAAAAAGTTGAATAGATAATGGATAAGTGTGAAAATGGGGGGTGTCGTACCCTTAGTGTGATGGAAATTGATACGAGTATCAGTGATATAAAACGGAAAGTTTATTACTATGAAATGGTAGTTTGCAATCCAAGAATGCTAAAGTGTATGGACATTACTTAGCTGATTAATGGTTGACTTGGTTGCTTTGTGTGTGCTTTATATTTCTTCATTGAACCTATATGTTTGTGATAGTTGAGGGTAAATTATTGAAATGCGATGCATTATCATTCCCTATTTTATTAAAATATGCTATGTAAATTAATTGAAATGAGATCGAGTATAAGTAAGGTTTGAGCATGCATGTGGAGATCGTCCGTACTAGGGATTATTTAATTTTGTGATAGTGCATTGAGATCTTCCTCGTGGGTATGTGTAGACCATCCGTGCCGTATATAGACCTTGTGAGTCCTCTATGGTCTACAAGCTCCTGCAGAATTTTCTAGAAGCATCATGTATATATGATTGAGGCATTACTTGACATTTGAGGTATATCATCTCATTGTATTGCATTGAATCTCATAACATCCTTTATTCATAATTGATTATGTGCTTAATTGATGTCGAACATTATGTGGCATAAAATATCCCTATTTTGTGTGAAAACTTGGTTGTTAAGTATAATGTAGAACTTGTAAACTTGAAAGATTATTCTTACATGATCATGTCACTATTTCTTCGTTATCGGTCTATGAGACATATATTTGGCTGTTTTGTGGCCCACGCCTTCGTCTATCTCTTTGATCATTCTATTGTTTTAACAATTAGAGAATTTCTTATATGTTCTAACTTTGTAATTCTAATTTCAGAGTTGCATAGTATTGTAAAATATCTTGTACTTATAACACCAATTTTGGATGATATTTCAGCCTTTTCACATTTCATTTGTGAAAAACTTGTATTTGAGATTTTTAGCTTGTCACGGTTATGAATCACCCCCAGCCAGACATGAACTTTGACATCACAAAATTAGTTATTGGGCCAAAAAGGTTGATTTGGGATTCAGGCCCAATTAGCTACTAATTTAAGAGGAAGAGAAGTTAGAAAGACAGGTTATGTGTATCGTGATGAAACTGTCTTATCCTCTCATCTTTTTTATAGAGTCTAAACTTTTCATTTTCATTATTATCTCTATCCTTAGTTACTTATAATTTCAATATTTTCATTGTAATTCAGTAGTTTGAGAGTTGTAATTACTATTCTAAAGTTGTAATCATGTTCTCGTTCTTTATAATATACTGATTAGTTTAGATTTGATACATTCACTACTCTTTTCCACTAGATTTATTGAATTGAGTTTGTAAGAACATTGGGTCATCTTACCTGTCGATTCAGATTATAGTTGTCATCATAACTTTTGATTTTGAGTTGTGATATGATGTGAGTGCATTTATTCTGTAATTATTTGTGGAGGTTGAGTCTATGAACTCTTAATAAAAGTTTGTATCTCGTATGAGTGAGTGTCGAATTACAGGAATACCCTTGAAAAATTTCACCTATATGTGAGTGTTGAATTAGGCTGTATCCTATGAGAATGAGGATTATTTTAAAAACGCTCTTAAAAATCAGAATATAACAAAGTTGTAATATGTTGGCTATTAAAAATTTATATTAACTCCTTGATTATTGAGTGTAAGAGTGATACTTTATTTCCTTTAAGCATTAATAGTTCCAGTACTGTGAAACTACTACCGACTTTGGAGTTAAGATTACAATTTTACTAAGTAAATGTTCAATGCAGGATAGACCTTCATTATGCATTTTTTTGTAACCAAAAGATTGAGGCTTAAAGCCTCATTTATTTCAATGTTGGTGTTTATGCTTTTTAATATTAAATTAAAATATTAGGTGCATATGTTAGTGGATATAAATTGACAAGAAGGTGACCATTATTTTTTGGTGTAACTCATGTAACCACTAATGTCATGATCTACCACTAATTACCCACCAACTTTATTAACTTTCTACAATATTACTATCTCACTAGTTTGCTATTTAATCTATATATAGAAGAACACTATACCTATAAATAGTTGTGTTTCTACCTTTGTGTGAAAGGTATGAGAATTATAGGAAGTGTGAGAAAATATTGTATTGTGTAGTGACATTATTTAGTGAAAAGAATGAGTTTAGGGAAAGAAAAATATTCCAAGTCTCTAACTAATTATTTACTATTAAAAATTGAGAAATTTTAAATTGAATGAAGGTTTGTAATGGTAAAGTTTTCGACTCTTCAACTAATTCAGAATTGTTTGAGTCAAACAACATTATTGGGTTGTTGTATCCTCGAAGGGACAAGCCAAGAGTTATATTGTTGTATCAGTGAATATTTTACCGTAGTGGACTTGAATCTCTTTAAAGAGAGCAAGATCATATCCGTACCTCAAGCCTGAATATTTATTTCTTCATTTTTGTTTATTTTATTTTTCAACTGTAATTTACTATAATTTGTTGTATACTCACCAACAATATATGTGTAGATAAATTGTGTAAGCCTGAACCAACCAGCATATCAAGCAAAAGTAGATGAATGTACCATATAAGATATAAAATTTTGTTGATGACTAATATAATGTTGAAAAATTATATGCACAACGGAAGCATATCAGAATTGTACTGCTTACATGAATAAATGGTAACACATACATTTATGTTGTAACACCCCATAAATTTTGCAAACTGAGGCACGAACCGTTCTTCGTTGTGAGTAGGATATTACCGAGGAATTAAAATTTCTTAAGTGTTAAGGTCACTAGATGTAGCACCTTGAGTTCCAAAAAGAACTAAATTGGAAATAGCAAAAATCTGAAATTTTGCAAGTTAAGCTAAGTATGAGTTTTGGGTCGAGTTCAAATGACCATGAATTCTAGCTCAAGATGAGTTAGGTGTGATACCAGATACCGTAGGAAAGATCTTTGAATTATATTTCCAACGTCACTGAGTTTACTCAGTTTCGAGTTCGTATGAGGGAGATATGTCCATTCGAAGTTGGGCTGCCTAGATAAGGAAAGTCAAAAGCGGATTTTAGAGGGGTATTTTGGTCTTTTCCTTACCCAATCAGATTTAATTCATTTTTAGTAATATTTTAGGGGTATAATCTGATTAGGTTCAGTTTTATAATCCTAGTTTACGCCTAGGATTTAGTTGAGAGTTCAAGAAGAGAAAAGAAGAGAGAAGAGGAGAAAAGAGGAAAGGATGAAGGCGTTCGTCGACGTTCTTGAGTGTTATTGCGGATTGTCGCCATGGGTTTGATCCCTAAGAGGTATGTAAGCTTCCATAGTGTTCGGTTCTTTCACCCACACGCCAATCATGATTTATTCAGCGTAATTTCGTTCTTGAAATTTAAGGATTTAAGTTCTTGATGTGTTCTTGATAAGTGTTCTTGAAGTTTCATTAAGTTTTGATGTACGATTCTACTTGGGTCAACTTCAAACGACCATATCTCTTGCAATATAAAGAGTTACGTGAACACTAACCTATCCAATTAAAGGTATTTGAATCTACTTTCCAACGCTACCAATTTTGCGTCAATCCAATTTCTGAGTAAAAAGTTATGACTATTTTAGTAACCTATACAGTGCTGTTACGAATTAGCCGATGGGAAAATATTAAAAAGAGTCGTTTTTGTCTTTTTACCTGCAAGAAAACCATTAACGAATTTCTTGACTAATAAAATGCTCAAAACAATCAGATTTTCATCTTCACTAATAAAAATCATAATTCTTGGCCATAGAGATTTCAAAAAACTAATTCAAGAATCTCAAGAAAGGTTTTCTTGATTGTTTACCTTCAAGCTAGAGTTTCAAGGCTTCTAATCAAGTTCTTCTTCAAGATTCTTAAAGTGAGAATCTTGTTCTTCTAGGTATGTAAGGTTATCATAGTGTTGGACTAGTTCGTCCTCACGCCATACATCTACTTTCAGATCAGAAAAAGAGTAATCTTGGATACTTTACCTAGATTTGAGTATTCTTGAGATAAGTTGATTTTGAGTTCTTGAATTCATGTTTCTTTTAAAAGTTCTATTCCTAATTATCGAATACCTATATTGTTATTGAGATCCTTAATATCATGAATAATAACTCTTGAATTCATAATTCAAATTCAAGAGAGAGTTAAGAGTAGAGTTTAAAGAAGCCTTTCAGTTCAATTGTGAATCCTTTGAGATCCATCATCTATTTGAGTTAAGTTTTGAGTAAGTAAGTATGAGAATGAGAAGAGTCATATACATGAGTTCCTTATTGATAATTTTGACCCTTGAATCGAGTCGTTCATGCCCATAACTTCCGCATGAACTTCATCAGTTGAGTACCTTTGAGAGGAGTAGTATCTTCAAGTTCTAATTATTGAGTTCCTAATCCCATATGAGATTATATTTATAATCATGGAACTATTACATGTTACCCATGAAGTCCTTGAATTGAATTGTTTATGCCCATAATTCCACATGAACATTATAAGTCGAACAATCTTGAGATGAGAAGTAGCTTTGAGTCCTTGAGTTGAGTAGTTCATGCTCATAATTCCACATGAACCCTCTGATTGAGAATTCTTGAAATTAGTAGTATCATTGAAGTTCTTGAGTTCCAAGTATTGAGTTCTATATATGGTTATTGAAAACCTTGCATTGAGTCATTCATGTCCATCATTCGGCATGAACCATACTTTAAGAAGTCTTTTACAAATGTTTAAACTTTGTTTTAAGACTTAAGCTTTGAAGTTGAGTAAAGAGTAAGAGTAAAGTTGAAGTTCATTTCTTCAAAAGTATATGGGGACTATGTATTCCCAAAGAGTTTATAAATGTTTTCACATTTAAATAAGAACGGAAACTGAGATTTCCAAAGAGCTTACGGGCTAGTTTTCATTAAAGAGTAATCTCTTTCTAAATGAAGCAGCAGAGGAAACTGAGATTTCCAAGATAGACTTTGAGCTAAGTTTTTGAGCAATTATCTTAAATCAACAGAAAGAAATTTGTTTTTAAAACATAAGAGCTAGTATATTTTGGGAGTAGTATTGAGCACCGAATTGGGGGAGAGCATGAGTTCAGATAACTCACGTCTCCATAAAACCATGTAGCCACCATAGGTAGAAAAGGGTCATACTTTTTAGATGAATCCTTTTCACATAGACTAGTGGATCCACTAAGTTAAGTAATGTCCTATATCGATGGCAAGGTATAGGATGGTCCTTGGCAGCGCGAGGTAAAATGTTGTATCATCACTATAGCTTTTAAGTGATGGTTGTCGGTTAGAGAAACTCCCACAAAAGTTATTGTATTTTGATATACACAGTTATTTGTATTTCTACATACATTTCAAAGTTATGTTGTATCCTTGCATACACATAGAGTTGACATCATGTTTTTAAACAACTTTTCTTTATATTGCATTTGCTTTAAAAATTTCTTTATATTGAAAGGAGTCCAGGTTGAGTATTTCAAGTTGAGTACCTTAAGTTGAGTATCTTGAGTTGATTTGTGCTTCATTGAGTCGAGTATCATATCTTTGAAGTTGAATATCTAATCCTTGAGTTGAGTTCAGTGAGTTTGAAAAGAGGTAAGCATGTTTCCTTTTTATCAATGTTCAAGCTTATGTTTATGCTTTAGAATTCCTCTTACATGCTCGTACATTCCACGTACTAAACCATTTGGCCTACATCTTCTCATGATACAGACACATGTATTTAGGATCATCAACAAGAGATTCGTTGATACATCCGGGAGTTTGAGTTAGCTATGGTGAGCCTTCTTGTTTTCGGAGGATTTTATTTACTTTTCAGTTTAGTCAGGATGTCGTGGGTAATAATCCCGACTTCCATCTTTATCAGTTAGAGGCTTCATAGATAGTCAGTATAGTTGAGAAGTCTGTATTATTCATTTATTTTATTAAATATTTTAAAGACTTAAATTGCCTATTTTATGGCGAGTTGAATATTATTTTTATATTCAGAGTATTTCATTTGAGTTAAAGTTTTATATTTCAGTTTCATGGATTTTTGTTCAGTTTTAAGCTTGGTATGCTTGAATCAGTTTTCCGCTTGTAGTCAGCCAGGATGAGGGTTCGCTTGGGGACCAACAATGGTTCTCGAGTGCCGGCCACGTCTAGGGTGTAGGCTCGGGTCGTGACATATGCTAGAACACATATAATCATGCTAAAACACATAAAGTTGTTGAAATTTAATTTCAAGATTACCTCTTGAAGTGTGACGAATACCTTCAAGCAAAGCTATAAGTTAGACAAACCTTCAAGCGAATCCACAAGTTAGAGAAAATTTTTGCGGTCTTCTATAGTGATCCCAAGTTCACATCTGAACTCTCTCAATACTTGGTGGGCAAGTATCGAGATCGTATAGAAAACTAATTCGTTTTTCTAGGCTAGAAAAACCCTACTTATAGAGATTTTTTTCCCAATTCAAAAAGGAGAAGAAAAACACAAGGTTCTAATTTTGAACAAGAAAACATCCGCTATTTCAACCTTTTTCCTAGAAATGAGATTCAGAGTTCTAGTTAAATATGGGCACTATAGGGACCACAAAATTAATTACTGAGACTTCCTATTCTGAAAATAATTATAAATAATTAATTTAAATCATTCTTACCATAATAAATTACAAATCAATCCACTAGAAATCTATAATTACACTCCTTCAATTGTATTTTGAAACTCCCCATTAAACAATTATGTAATTCCCATGTTAAGATTATAGAAACTAATCAATAAATTAAATAACTGACGAATTTAATTCAATGATTCATTTCCTTTAGAGCACTGCTTAACTTATTTCATATGTTAGATTCATAAATCCACTTGCAAGGTTTGACATGATGAAAACATGTAAACTTCTCAAAAGACATATAATCAATATCTATATCGAGACATGGATTCCATCAGCTAACTTATTATTTTACCAATATATATTTTTATCATCCAATCTACCAACCATATTGACCCATCTCAAAATATCACCTTTTAATAAATCAAAATGATAATTAATATATACATATCATATAGTTATATCAGCATTAAGAATATAAGTATATTTAACAGTTTAGAGAATATGCTTTTGTCAGTCAGTCTAAAGAAACTATCTCTACTCGATCCTGTTCAATACATACAAAATGCACTAGGTACACGAAGTTGGAACTATACCGTTCCCATAATCAAGATAAATTACATATAATCTTGTGCTACAATCATACCGATGGCATGTCCAATTTCCATCCTAGATTGTGAACAAAATTTTTATACTTATAACAACCTATGATTTAATCTTCTGTGTATAAGCTAAAACTCTACACACTAAATCATCTACTATATAAGTAAACAGACACCATAAACGAATATATGATCTATTAAAACGGAATAAATATTTATTCTATAATAAATATTAAATCTTAACATATGGTTAATAGTATGTATCCCAACAGTAACTTCTTGCAATCTTTATATTGTAGTCAATTGTAAGTGTTGATATTATGCAATTAAAGTATTTTAGTTTGTTATAATTAGTTAGAAGTTAGTTAGATGTGTTACAAAATAGGGAATCAAGTTAGTTAGACGGTTCCTTCTAGATTGTTCCAATTACCGTTTGTATATATGTAACACTTTGTAAAGACTGATTCATTCAATCAAATTACATAGATTCATGCTATTCTTCTCTCTAGTTTCAGTTTCCTCCATGTGAGCTTAGATTTCATCAATGGAGTTTCTCAGCTTGTGTTGCTGATTTCATCATGGTATTAGAGCACATAGATTGCTTGCAAGTTCTCTTCCGCGTCTAATCCTTCGTGAGATTTTTTTTCTGGTTTGTGATTGATCAATTTTTTTCCTGAAGAATTGCATTGTGAATTCTTCTATTGTTTCTGCCATTTCCGATCTTCATTTGATTTTCTACTCTCTATTATCTGGAGGGTTCATCTTATTCTTGTTCGATTGTCACGATTAGATCTGTATTTGTTTTGTGTTGTTATTGGTTGATTGTCGAGTGATTGAATCTCTTCGCGATTCTTAATATGGTTGATCTTCAAGCTGAAGCTACTTCGAGTTCTTCTCATCTTCATGCTGATCCCACATCAGTTCGAATAGATTTTGCTAGTCCTCTTTACCTACATCCATCAGAAAGTGCTGGATCTTCTCTATTGCCTGCAGTTTTTGATGGTATAGGTTACAGATCTTGGAGAAGAGCTGTACTTAGAGCTCTATCAGTGAAAAGAAAAACAGGACTCATTAATGAAACACTTGTGCGACCTGCTCCTATTGACCCTGATTTTCTGCAATGGGAAAGATGTGATGACATGGTAACTTCTTGGATCCTGAATTCATTGTCTCCTGATCTACGCGATAGTCTGCAGTATGTAAACAAGGCTCATGAACTTTGGGCAGAGTTGGAAGAAAGGTACGATCAAACCAATGGGTGCAAACTATATCAGCTACAGAAAGAGATCAATGACCTTGTCCAAGGTCCTCTAGACATTACTGGCTATTATACAAGAATGAAGAAGTTGTGGGAAGAAATGAGTACTATAGATGTCAATTCTCAGTGTACATGTGTGTGCACTTGTGGTGGTAAGATCAAGTTGCACAAAGCTGAACAGGATAGGAGACTCATACATTTCTTAATGGGTTTAAATGAGATGTATACGTCCATCAGAGGCAATATCCTTATGATGAGTACACTTCCAAGCATTGCACAGGCTTTTGCCATCTTATCCCAAGAGGAGAAGCAAAGGGAAGTGAAGCCTAACAATCACACAGTTCTTGACTCTACCTCACTAAATGCCTATGGCCAGTCTAGCAATAGTGCAGTACTCAAAGATCTTAAGACTAACTACAGTTCCACTAGGGGAGGTGGAAACAACTCTAGAAACTTCAATAATAACAATGTGTTTAGGGGCAGTTCTAGCACTACCAGGTCCTCTTTGTTTTGTGATTACTGTAAAAGATCAGGACACACAAAGGACAGGTGTTACAAACTTCATGGCTACCCACCCAACTCAAGGTTTCCAAAGGGGAACGGATCGGGTTCAGCAGGAAATGTGTGTGCTTCTGAGATGAATGGACACCAGAATGAGGAGGATCCTACACTGAAGAAACAAATGCCATTGAACCTGTCTAAAGTCCAATATGAACAACTACTGAATCTTTTGGGAACTCTGCAGATTGGCAATGAGAATTCTAACTCAAACAATTCAGACAATATGATGAATGGAGCTGTGAACTTGGCAGGTATATGTCACGACCCGGGAGCACCCCCTAGTCGTAACCGGCGTACTCGACCTCGAAGAGGTCTAATACAAGCCTCTTAGCATTCATTCATCGCATAGACACTAAAACCATAAGAAATTTAAAACTTTCTTTACCAAGAAAA
>JAJOOH010001845.1:0-33405 GCA_029582605.1 Solanum gracilifrons | reverse complement strand
GCAAGAAGCTGAAAAGGATAAAGCAACCACCTTGATTCACAACAATGCGGTTCAACAGACGAATAATACCAACTATCAAGGATAGCCAATACTACTTTATAATTACAGGACATAACATCTCTTATGAGATCGATTATGTCATTAGTTGATACTAACAACACTCTAGTTGTCTCTTGTGATATACTCTAATCTGATCTAATATGTCTTATTTAGGTATATTAGTTTGTTTAGGCGTATCTTCATTTTCTTATTAGGGGAGAGTCTCCCTCATTTATGTATTATTAGTACTAGGTATTAAGAGAGGAATCATCCTCTTAGGTGCTTAGTTTAATTTACATCTTATTGTATTGGGTGTAGTAGACTAACCTTAGAAGGTAGGTTTACTCATACCCACCA
Source organism: Solanum gracilifrons (assembly GCA_029582605.1). Lineage (NCBI taxonomy): Eukaryota > Viridiplantae > Streptophyta > Magnoliopsida > Solanales > Solanaceae > Solanum > Solanum gracilifrons. The sequence goes on along the minus strand of JAJOOH010001845.1, from coordinate 33,009 downwards.
TAGGATTGGAGGTAAGGTAATTGCCCCCCTCTGTATATATTTGAATTTTATATATGATAAGGCCTGGGGATGTTGCTCAGCCCCTGACCCCCTCAAGGGTCGTTCCAAAAAAAAAAAAAACTTAGCCTTTAAAACTCACAAACATACCAAATTCTCAACTTTTAATTCAAAGTTCAAAATCAACCTTACAAACTCAATCAAAAATGACTCGTGCTCGATAACAGGAGGGGAAAATAGTGAATTCATGAAACTTTCCAAAAATCAACGATTCGGTTATTAGATTATCCCCCACTAAAAACCATGTTCGTCCTCGAACATAAAGGGAAAAAAAGTACATGAAGCTTTGAAAAGTTGAGGATATTTGGCACGCATATCAGACTCTATTTTCAAGTAGCCTCACAAACTAAATGATGTTTCAACTACACCTTTACTGAAGTGATCTCCTTGGTGCTAAGCATTCAGACCTGCCTATCAAAAATGGCTCTAGGCTCCTACCCAAAGGATAATTCTGGACCTAAATCAACTAAATCAAAGGAAAGTACATGGGACTCATTCGACACGTACTTTGAAGCATGGAGACATAAAATATGGGATGCACAACTGACAAACTAGGTGACAAGGTCAAATTATAGGCCTCTTCTCCCACACGACTCAGAATCTCAAAGGGTCCAATGAATCAAGGTCTAAGCTTACCTTTCTTTCAAAACTCATCATACCCTTCATGGGTGACACTAAAAGCCAATTATTATCTCCCTCCAAGAATACTAGGGCTCATACTCTCCGATCTTCATAATTCTTCTGTCAACTCTAGGTTTTCAACAGTCTACCTGAATCATACGAACCTACTACAAACCATCTCTAAGAAATTTGTATCCAATAAGTCAATCTCAGCTGAATCAAACCATCCGATTGGAGATCTACATTGTCTATTATACAATGCCTCAAAGGGGGCCATCTTAATACTCGAATGATAACTACTAGGAAAGTTGTTCTTATGGAAAATGCTAATCCCATCTAGCACCAAAATCAATCACACAAGATCGATGCATATCCTCTTACACCTGATTCGTCTGGTTGGGCTGACTATCTCTCTAAGAATGAAAGGTTGTACTCATATATAACAGAGTACCCAAACCATGCTACAATGCCTTCCAGAAATGGAAAGTTAATGGGGAACCTCGATTGGAGCTAATAGAAATTGGGACCCGATGTAGTCTCACAATATGACTGATATAAAGCTCGGCTAAATTCTCCGTTGTATACCTCACCCGAATTGGGATGAAAAGAGCAGACTTGGTCAACCTATCAAAAAACACCCAAATGGAATCATAACCACCCACAGTGGTAAGTAATCCCACAACAAAGTCAATAATGATATACTCCCACTTCTAAGTAGGAATACGCATCCTCTTAGATATACCTCCAGAATGCTAGTGCTTATACTTGACTTGTTGGCAAGTCAAACACCTCGAAACAAAATCTAAAATAATTCTCTTCATACCGCACCACCAATAGTGTTGGCTCGAGTCATGATACATAGTCGTCGCACGTGTATGGATGGAATATTGGGTACAATGGGCCTCTCCAAGAATCAGTCAAATCAACTCCCCTACCTTAGGCTCACAAATAATTCCTCCAATTCACAAGACACCATTAGAATCAAGGACAACCTCCTTTGCTTCCTCTCTCATCACCTTGTCTCGAATGAGACATTCTTTCTCATCATCAAATGGGTGTTTACGAATTTGCTCAACTAAGGAAGAAATATCCTTGGTGAAAGCAATCAAAACACCCGTCTCCTTAGAAATCTACAAACGGACGAGACTGTTGGCTAATCTCTGAACATCTCTAGCCAATGGTTTCTCCTCTACACTAATATCGGAAAGACTCCCTATGATATAAGTCTTCCTACTTAAAGCATCGTCCACCACGTTAGTCTTTCCTAGATTATACAATATAGTGATGTCATAGTCCTTTTTTAGCTCAAGCCATCTACGTTACCTCAAATTCAGATCCCACAGATTGAAAATGTATAGAAGACTCTGATGATCTGTGTAAACCTCACAATAAACTCCATATTGATAATCTCTCTATAGCTTAAGCAAAAATACTATGGCTGCCAATTCTAAATCATGGGTAGGATAGTTCCTCTCTTGGGTCTTCAACTGCCTAGAAACATAGGTAATCAACATACCCTTCTGTATTAGAACACCACCTAACCAGACTCTAGAAGCATCACAATACACACTGAAGTGCAAACCCTCTTCGTGTAAGTTCAAAATAGGAGTAGAAGTTAACAAGTTCTTGAGATTTTTAAAACTCTCCTCACACTCTGTCGAGTCAACATAGTCAAAGGAGATTCAATGATAGAGAAACTCTAAACAAACCATGGTAATAGCATTTAAGTCCCACAAAACTATTGATCTCAATAACCGATATAGATCTGGGCCAACCCCTCACTGCCGCAATCTTGGCTGGATCACCTTGAATGCCCTCCTTGGACACCACATGTCACAAAAATGCCATAGAATCAAGCCAAAACTCACACTTTGGGAACTTGGCAGACAACTTTTCTTCCCTCAATCTCTGGAGCACAATCCTCAAATGTTGATCATGGTCCTCTTCAGTCTTGGAGTACACCAAGATTTCATTAATGAACACTATTAGAAAGGAATCTTCCAAATAAGGTGGGAAAACCCCTTTCATCAACTATATGAATGTTGTAAGGGAGTTAGTCAAACCGAAAGACATAACTAGAAACTCATAATGCCCATAACAAGTTATAAAGTTCTCTTAGGGATATCTGATGCCCTAATCTTCAACCGATGATAATCGGACCTCAAGTCAATGTTAGATATGCACCCTGAAGCTGATGAAAGAAATAATTAATACAAGTAAGAGGGTACTTGCTCTTCATTGTCACTTTGTTGAACTACTAATCAATACACATCCTCAGATATCAATGTTTCTTCCTCACAAACAACACAGGAGCACCCTCACTGAGAAAACTAGGCTGAATGAACCCCTTACTCAACAAATCCTACAACTGATCCTTAAATTCCTTCAACTCAGTTAGAGCCATATGATAAGAAGGAATAGAGATGGGCTTGGTGCCTGGCTCAAAGTCAATTGCAAATTCAATATCCATATATGACAGAAAACCTAGAAGATCAGTATGAAACATATCTTTAAGCTCTCGAACCACGGGCATGTATCCGTGCTTGGTGGCTCTACACTAGTATCCCAAATTAAAACCAAGCAGGACAAACACCCTCTATTAAACAATCTCTGAGCTCTAATGAAAGAGATAACTTTGCTAGGGTACGAACCACTAGCACCTATCCACTCAACCCTCGAGACACCTGGCATCTTTAAGGGCACAGTCTTAGCATAACAATTAAGCATAACATGATGCTTAGAAAGACAATCCATACCCAAGATAATATCAAAGTCTACAATCCATAAAATGATCAGGTCTACCCAAGTTTCATTCCCCCACCATAGAAAAAAGACTGGATCGATGCACTCGATCCACCACTAAGGATTCACCCACAGGTGTCAAAACATGAATAGGCACAAGCATGCAAGCTGACATCATATCAAACCCAATATAATAATAGTTAGACATGTATGAGAAAGTACATCTCAGATCAAACAATGCATACACAAGTTGATGGCAGACTGGGACAATACATGTGATCACAACATCAGAATTCTCAGCCTTAGGCCTCCCTTGAAAATCATAACACTGGACATCTCACCACCTGTAGCCTGAGTAGAACCTCTACCTCCACCCTGCAGAGTTGGAACACCCCTACCCATAGTCCTACAACCTATACCGGTCTAAGATATACCGCAGCTCCTGGTTGGATGCATTGAATCCCTAGCTGGAGCAACTAAATATGAACGTTAAGGTCCTAATTGAGTCTGTACAAGACACTGTCGCATCATATGACCTGGATCCTACAAGTGTAGCAAGATTGCAGCACAAATAACTACTCATGCGAACCCGGTGAACTACCATGGACACCTCGACCAAAACCATACGAACCTCGGGCTGACAGCCCACTCTAAACTGCAGGAATAAAAGCATGAACCGGCCCACGGTGCTGGAATGAATCTCTACCCTTTTGCGGACCTCTGCCTCCATATGAGGCACCGGAAAATTGACCAAAAGAACGGGTCCTCTTGGGCTCCCAAAACTCCTCTGAGACCATCAATTTTGCCTCATTAGTGGTGCTCAAAATGGACCGAAAGAATTCCCCCTCTCTAGCTTCCCTGAACACAGAAGATCTGACAGACAAAGTCAACTCTCTCACAAACCAGCAAACTTTCTCAGCCTCATCTGGAAAAAAAGTCAAAGCATGCCTAGAGAGCTTGCGAAAACTTGCCTTACACTCGGTCACAGAGAGACTACCCTAAACCAAGCTCTAAAATCTCAGACAAGTCTCCTCTCTCATGCTCCAAGGAATAAAGCGGACCTAGAAAGCACTAGAAAATACATCGCACTCTTCCCAAGAAGATTAAACTAGTCTAGACCTCAATAAAGTCCTCCACCACTCTTTAGCATGACAACAAAACCGAAGTGAAACAAACTGAACACCACAAGCATCTACTATGCCCACTGTCACAAGCATCTCATGACACAAAGTCAAAAACTCATAAGCATCCTCGCTCTTACCACCCTAAAACTGAGGTGGTATCATCTTCTAAAATATCTCATAGCACTGCCGGTGAGACGCTATCAAGATAACCTCAGGAGCAAGTTGTGCACCAATAACCGGTGCAGAAACCACTAGTGGCTGGCCCACCTGAACATGAACACCTAGAGCCTGCTACTCATTTGGGTCTACGTCCCGGGTGAAAGGTTCTTTAACACACCAAGAATCTTCAACAAGTTCTCATGAAACAACGGAAATCCAAACTCAAGAAGAATCTGGTCCTCATAAACCTCAATCTGTGGCTTGGGAGAAGCCTCTCTAGCCCTGCCTTTGGCTAGTGCCACTCCACACGCACGACATGTACCTGGTGCTACTCTACGAGCAAGGCTTCTAGCTCAGGCCCTACCTCTACCTGATAGAACATCTCAACTACGCCTCATCTGATTCTAGGTGTAAACGCTCGTTATCTAGTATAAAACCCAACAAAGAGTTGGGGTGGAACCCATAGGGAGAGGTATGTGTTTAAATTTAGTTATGAAGTGGTCTAAATGGTTATAGGAATAGAAATCATTGAAAACATTACAAACAAATCTAAAGGGGTGACAACGAATGTCAGATGGGGGGTTTGGATTGTCAATTAATAATTGAATCAAGTGCGAAAATAGGGGAAACAACAATATTAACAGGAATTCTCGGGATGTGATCGTTTATAAAGCTAATTACGCTTTATGGTAATTGAAATTCCACGATAATATGTTAAAATATTGTGGGTAGGCCGGACTTTAAGTGCAATAGCTTTCTCTCGAGCAACTATTACGGTTCAAGCGATTTCTCTCGAACATCGACAACCTTAATAAGATAAACAACCCACAACCTTAATGCATCCACTCTCTCAAGCTAGATGGGTAAAATTGAGTTTGGGATTCATTCTCTCGAGCTGAACCCATATCAACCCAATACCTAAAACCCATTAATCAAAAGCATTGGTTCCAACACTTCTCTCTTTAACAAGCCGAGAACTCAAAATTAGAATTGCATTTGCAACTACAATTAATAGATTAAAACACCGCTAATGATTAAAGCCACATTAAAACAACAATTTCATCATTAAACAACAATAAACATAAGATAATTAGATAAATAAACACATGATCACACCCCAAGAATTGGGGTTTTAGCTACACATCATAAAAATAGAGAAACGATTACCAAATACATTAGCCATGATCTGGGTAAAGGTTCCTAGGTCTTTACAATGGTCTAAAATGAGTAAATTTAAAGACCGACTTGTAAATCTTTAAGTTTTAGTCTCAAAAGCTTCAAAGTCTACAATGGAACTCAAAAAGTAAGAGAAAACTCTCACTCTGCAGCTTGGGGGATCAAAAACTTTCCTGAATTCTAAAAATGATAATAAAGTTTCATTTTAAATTTCAGTTTATAGTTTCCCAATTATTGGCCAAAAAGGCCATTGGGCGAGATAAGTCGGGCCTCGCCGAACAGGTCGGCGATCCACCGTTTGCTCCAATACATCGTCGATTTGCATTGGCAATATATCCTTAGGGTTCTGTGACTTTAGGCGATCAAGCGTACAATCACAGAATTGTTCGGCGATTCGCCGACTTCCTATTTTTGTCACCAAGTTGGTTCTTCCCCAAGGCTGGCACGCAGGAACTTTGGGTGAGCTACAGAGCCACTCGGTGGTTCGCCGAGTGGTCTTGGCGATCACGAGGATCGCTTTTCTTAACTTCTTTAGCTTGTTTTCTCCTTTTTGCCCGATAGTGTCTTTGCCTTATTCCTTAGCCTACATACCTGAAAATCAATGCTTTAACATCAGTTTATAGAATAAATTAGGCATTTGAGGACACTAAAACAATCAAAGCAAAGGCCTAAATGACTACAAATCTCGGACTCATCAACACTCCCAACTTAAACTTTTGCTTGTCGTCAAGTAAAATTCAAGATCAATCGGCTCAAAAAGAATGTCTACAAACAGTGTTGCTTAGGAATCAACATGAATGCACACAAAAGGTTCAAACTACACATACAATGCACAATTGTGCACTCAAAGATTTATATTTTGACTCACCATTATCAAGGATACTCAAGCTCACAATACTTGCTTCAAATGCAAGTTCAAGATCAACAAAGGTACTCATATGCCCTCACAACAAAGATGATTCCACATTCATACAAAATTCTTCAAAAATTTAAAGTCCCAGACTCACATACAACTCTCACACTCAAAAGGATGAACAAATGCATGACTCTACCCATAGGCTCGCCCTTACTTTCCAATCAACATTTGTTTCAGCTCACTAAAGATCACAAAGGTCTTTTTAAGGCATGTAATAGGGTTGAGTGTAAAGGTATGGTCATTTAGGCTTAGTGGCATCTACCTTCATGATGTATGGCTTGAAAATCACTTTTTCTCCTTCTCTTTCGCATTCAAACATGTTCATAATCCACCTCATTATTCAACTAAACATGAATCACCGGATACACCATTTTTTACTATTTGTACACTCTTTATTTCACAAATTTTGCTTTTTTCTGCCATTTTCTTTTCTTTGTTCTTCTCTTTTTTTTACACGGAGGGGTTCCATCTTTTTCAAAACAATCCAACAAAGGGGGAAGTTTTCACACTTCTTGACTTTCCTTCTCTTTCACCGCACCCCTAACATAGGCTTTTGGCCTAAGTTGGCTATTCAAACAAACCAATACTTCATGAAGGTTATATGTGATGGGATAAAGAGGTCAAAGTTGTTCAAGTTTCTTCCAAGAAAGGGATAGTCTCAAAAGGTGTCCAGCAAGGTTCACACATCTCACAAGGTTTTCCACAAAGAGGTATATTGTCAAATTGGCTCACTCTTCAAAATTCTTTACTAAGATCATTTCAATTGCTTTCTTCACTTAATCAATCGGACCAACGGGGCAAATTCTAAGTGTCATCAAGCATAATGTTCAAGACAACATCACCACACAAGGTATTGGTACCATTATCAAACAAGAATCCACACTTTCTAGCCAGTGTGTAATGTTCATCACAAAAGACTCATTCGAGAACCGGCTACTCACAATGAGATGGTAAAAGTTCACATATTTCCAATGTAACATAGTTTGCCTCATCGTAGCCGCACATTCATTTCTTTCAATTAAGAGCACTATTCGAGTCATCGGTATTGACCACAACCGACAATCAAACTTGCACAAGAACAACCACAATCACACACAAAAGAGCTGGAATTTTTTTAAAACTTGGTTCAAAACAATTTTCATATAAATACAATGGGCCGCAATTTCAATAAATACAATCCAACAACCAAGATATATATATATATATAATACCTCACCCACCAACAAAAAATGCAGTTGTCCTCAAATGCAACTAAAAACCAAAAATAGTCTAAAAAGTAATAGAGAAGAGGCAACGAGAATCATCCTACCAGACTTGGCCTGGGTGAAGTCTGCATATCCACAGCTCCCTCTGTCTGGGCATCAGTGCTCGGTGTATCAGCTATCATGACTCCCTCTACCTGGGCATCAGTTCCCGGGATCTCAGCATCATTGGCTGCACTGAATCCCACCATGGAAACATCCCTCAAAGAGGCCTGAATAGCTTAATGTACAATGGTACCCTCTAGGTCTGCTAGATCATCATAGACTGCCTCCTTATGAACACCAAGATGCTCCTCATCAGTCTCAACTTCAGACTCTACAGCAACATCATCCGCTTTAACCTCCTATTCAGTGAAAACCGGAGGCACATCACAATAAGCCAGAACATCGGTACTCGGGACATCAGGGATCTCCACATTCCCAAATAGCGGAGTAAAATCGGTGGACTTCAGATGGTACACATCCTTTCTTAGCTCAGTAATGACGACCTTCAAGGCCTTCACAACATCAGTATCTCCCTAGCCCTTCCCACACTTCTCCACTCTCACAGTCAGGGAATCTAGAGTCGACTTATAATCCTTCATCTAAGCCCTAAGTGGGACCAAGGCAGCAGCTATCGCCATCTCTATCATCCCAGGCATAACAGCCTAATCCTAGGAGGTACGCATATCAACATATTGGGCTAAATGGCACATCTTGTAGAGCATGGCCTGGGTTATAGGAAGTCGGGATGCAGAAGCAGCAGTAGTATAAGGTCTAGGGGGAAGGGGTGCAACAGAAGTAGTTAGAGTCTCAGAAGTAGGAGGTGCAGATGTACCTGAAGGCCCACTGATCTGAGTAAGAAAAACTGTGTCTATAGTTAGCATATCAACATTAACCTCCAGGGATGTGTCCATAACAACTGCCCTCCTCCTGTCAGCGTCGTCCCGCTGGTAGTCAGCCTCAATACGCCGGATGCCAATAGAGAGGTGGGTGTCACCTACACATCTGTTTTTTCATCTCGAAGGACACGGTCCGGTCTGCACAGTTTGGTGATTAACATCGAGAATGGAAATGAAGTTTATCTCTGCTTGTCCCTCATGGCCATCTCTTGCTCAATTAATAGCCTCAGATTTAGCTTCTGGCGTGAAATAATAGACATTAAACATGTTGTCTTAGGGTGTCTATGTATGAATTCATTTTGGGATGGCATGATAGTACTACTGATGAATCTGAACCAGTATCTAGCAACCACGTTTAAGTCTTTCTTCTCTATCAGTGCACCTACCTCTATCCACATCATTAATACTTATTCCTCGTGCCCGCTTTCGGGGCGACATGTCTCTACCAGTGACTTTGGGTCTAGCTATTCTTCCAAAACAACATAAAAGCGTTAGAAAAAATCAAGAAAAGCTTCAAAAAGAAAATTGCAGGAAGACTCGCCGAATGATTGGGCTCGCCAAAAGTTCCAGCATAAAATTTTTAAAAATTCAAAGCTTGTTGGCAATGTCCAGGGCCATTTGGCGGATCGCCGACACCAATTGGTGAACTAAAAGTAGCTCGCCAAAAGTTACAGTGTATTTTAGGGAATTAGGGGCATAGAAGGGCGATCAAGAAGTACTTCTGGTGAGTCATCAAGTGGACTCAGCGAGCTCAGGCGTATCACCAAAAGTTATAGAATCAAACTGAACAATTTAAGTAAATTAAAGGAGATCTAGGGGGACTTAGGCGAACCGTCGAACACTTCGACGAACTCGACTCAGCTTGCCAAATGGCCCAACGTGCTAGTTTTAACCCTGTACTTCAAACTCAAGCTCTCATCCCTCAAAAATAAAACTGAACACCTACACTATGAAATTCAAACAAGACCCATACTACCCATGTCCTTGGGGTACTCAGACTTCCCCCGATTAGGCCAAAATTGGCTAATTAACGTCTTTTGCCCTTAAAATGACGTCAACCCGCTCCATCATTGGTCAAAATACGACAGTTGGCACAATTCGGGGTTACTCAGACTTCACCGTACTAGATTCAACACATTTTTAACACAACCCAACAATTTTGACTCGATTTTAATCAATCAAGACACGGGAATAAAGATTTACGAACAATTAGACATGAATTCAATTAATTACGGGCAATCCAACAATTAAACAATGATAAAAACATACTACCCAACATTCATCAACAACAATTTATCACAAGCCATTGATTTCAACCACAAATTTAGTTCGGGGTTCGGAAAACCAACCTTTATGCCTAAAAACTAGTTGAAAAGATAGGCGGCAAAGAATTCCACAATTAATTTGAGCAAAGATCCCAAGTAGCTCGAGAATAAACACAAACATAAGATAATCTAATATTTGATGAGGAAGTGCGAGAGTTAAAAAGTCGAAAAGTGAAAGATTTTAACATTTTAAATCGTTTGCTCTTTAAAACTTTTCAGTTCACACTCCATTCGGCAGAGTAAGTCCTGCCCACCAAACCACTCGGTGATGCACTGAGTTCTGATTTGGCTCACTGAGTTTTATAGAACTCCCAACAATTTGGGGGTTTAAACGGCGGACAAAGTCGGGCTCGCCGACTGAGCTTTTAGCTCACCAGGTTTTATAGAATTCTCCATCAAGTTGGGTGGTTCCAACGGCGCTCTAAGTCGGGCTCACCGACTGGACTTTTGGCTCGCCTAATTTCCACTTTTCAACCTGCACAATCAACACCCGTTATTAAAAAACAACATGTAAAACATCAAAAACGTGGGTTGGCTCCCAAGAAGCACCTTATTTAACATCGTGGCACGACAAAAATACCAATTTAAGCTTCATTTTAGGGGATGGCCGTTGTGTCACTAGCCAACCCCCCTTTTGTTGTGGATTCAATTTAGTCGAGATTTGACCCATTTGTGTCTCCAGCTGCTTAATAGAGACTGAATGAGAAGTCATAGTCTGATTAAGAGTTGAGACATCCTACTTCATCTCTTTCAACACTTTGTCCAACCCTTCAACCTTATTGAGAATGCGTGCAAGCATGTCTTACATATGGAAGTTCTCCGGGTCAGCTCTTTGCTCTTTAGACTTTTGGCGTTTATAAGGTGGGATGTATATTCCTTCTCACCGTCCCTTTCCTTCCAAGCAGAATTACGATCACACCATTTCCTCTCACGATCTCTCCATCCATCATCTCTATCCCAACCCAGATTTCCACCTGGCCTTGGATAGTTGGAACGAAATCCTCCTCCTTGATTTGCAAGGAAGTTCACTTCCTCATTGTATAGCTCTCCACCAACACCCACAATATTTACACTCATCAACCCACTACCCATCACATTTTTCGACAACAAACCAAGATGGGTCATCATTTTGGCCATATTTTGGTCTATCTCTTGATCCTTCTCGATCTGTTCTTTTGATATCCTAAAAGTGAGAGGAGACACTTGGTCCTTACGAGTGTACCATACTCTATTTATCTTGGTCATGCCATCAAGGTGTTGAGACGCTACTTCATAGGACTATTCCATTATACCTCTGGGAACAAGTTGATTAGCAACTCCTTTGATCACCGAGTCAAGACTCCTATAGAAGTATTGCAGAAATATGTGGTTTGGTAGTCCGTGAGTTAGACATTGAAGTACCAACTTCTGAAATCGCAGCCACGTCTCGTGGATTGGTTCACCCTCCAAGCGCTTGAACCTTTGGATATTATCCCTTAACGTCATTATCTTCAACGGGGGAAAGAATCTCACAGGGAACGATGTGGTAAGTTCATAATAAGAGGTAATGGAGTCCCTCGGTAACTCAACCAACCATTTGGTAGCTTCACCCATCAAGGAGAATGGAAACAACCTGAGACAGACTGATTCTTGTAATATATTCTTGAATGAGAACAGACTACAAACATCCATAAAGATCCGAATATGCCAATGCGGGTCTTCGTGAGCTATCCCTCCGTATAATCTTTTCATTTGAGGAGTTGTAGCATCGTGCTAGTAACATGGAAGACACCATTACCCTCAACAGAAGGTAGATGAATTGCACCAACACCACCCAAATGAATTGGGTCATTAACATCTTTAAGATTCCCAATGTCGTCTTGGTGGCCCACTTGGCTACCATTACTCTCGTTTACGCTCATCTATTCCTTTATTCAAAACAAGCAATGCAAACACAAGCCAAAGTAAGTCCATTCAACTACAACCAAAAAGATCACACTTCAACTTCAACTTCAATAATAGGATTCTAAACAACACCATTTCCCAGCAGTGGAGCTATTTTGAACGTGTCAACTACACCTCATCCAATTCTAGGTGTAAACGTTCGTTATCTATTATAAAACCCAACAAAGAGTTGGGGTCGAACCCACAGGGAGCGGTACATGTTTAAATTTAGTTATGAAGTTATAAAGTGGTCTAAATTGTTATAGAAATAGGAATTATCGAAAACAATACAAACAAATCTAAGGGGGTGACAACGAATGTCAAATGGGGGGTTTGGATTGTCAATTTATAGTTGAATCAAGTACAAAAATAGGGGAAACAACAATATTAAGAGGAATTCTCGGGATTTGATCATTTATAAGCTTATTACGCTATATGGGTAATTGAAATTTTACAATAATATGCTGAAATATTATGGGTAGGCTGGACTTTAAGGGCAATACCTTTCTCTCGAACAACTATTATGATTCAGGTGATTTCTCTCATACATCGGAAAGCTTAACAAGATCACCAGCCCACAACCTTAATGCATCCACTCTCTCAAACTAGATGGGTAGAATTGATTTTAGGATTCACTCTATCGAGCTAAACCCATATCAGCCCAATACCTACAAATCATTAATTGAAAGCTTTGGTTCCAAAACCTATCTCTCAAGCAAGGCAAGAACTCAAAATTAGAATTGCATTTGCAACTACAATTCATAGATTAAAACACAGCTAATGATTAAACCGACATTAAAATAGAAATTTCATCAATAAACAACAATAGCCATAAGATAATTAGACAAATAAACACATGATTGCATCCCAAGAATTGGGGTTTTAGCTACACATCATAAAAATAGAGAAACGATTACCAAATACATTAGCCATGATCTTGGTAAAGGTTTCCAAGTCTTTACAATGGCCTAAAACTAGTATATTCAAAGACACACTTGCAAATCTTCAAGTTTGAGCCTCAAAAGCTTCAAATTCTTCAATGGAACTCAAAAACTAAGAGAAAACTCTAACTCTCTATCTTGGGAATCAAAAACTCTACTGAATAATTCAATGATACTGAAATTTCATTTTAAATATCAATTTATAATTGCCAAATTTTAGGCCCAAAAAGTCATTGGGTGAGATAAGTCGGGATAAGCAGAATAGGTCGGTGATCCGCCATTTTCTATAATCCATCACCGGTTTACATTCGTCATTTGAGCTCAGGATTCTATAACTTTAGGCGATTAAGGTTGTCATCGCGGATTCGTTCGACGATTACCCATTTTTTGTCGCCAAGTTGGTTCTTCCCTAGGGCTAGCACACTAGAACTTTGAGCGGGCTAAAGATCCACTGGGCGGTTCACTGGGTGGTCTTGGCAATCACCTGGATCACTTTTCTTCACCTCCTCAGCTTTTTTGCTCGATAGTGTCCTTACCTTGTTCCTTAGACTACATACCTTAAAATCAATGCTTTAACATCAGTTTATAGCATAAATTAGGCATTTGACGACACTAAATTCATCAAAACAAAGCCTTAAATGACTCCAAATCTCAAACTAATCACTATCCCTAGTTTGGGTCTCAACAATAGACTCGGGAATGTGTCCCATCTACCACCGTAGGACTCAACTAGGGTTTTCATACGCGTAAAACAACCAACTATAAAAAGAGAATCTTAACAATGAAAAACTTAGCTTTTGGATCACTGAATTCTGGATTCTTGGCAAGAGCAAGAGGTGGCATAAAGAGGACATAACTGTAGAAGAAAACAGAACTAGCGTTAGGTTATCTTTTTAAAGTTAGCATATTGTCAGTTTAACTTAGAGTCATTTTTTGGTGATAATTATTCTAAGATTGAAAATGAGGTTGAAAGTTGTTATAAGATGTGTGTTTGACTTCTTGGAGAGTAAGAGACAATGGTTATATTTCACCGTAGAGTTTAGGTACTAGAGTTAGTCTCTTAGATTATAGAATTCTAATCTAAAATTGATCTTTGAAGTTTTAGTGAATGTTTTTGAAATCCTAATAGATGTATTTCGTAGTTTTTCTTCCCTTGACCAAGGAGGTTTTCATGATAAATTTGTGTGGTTTATGTCATAATTACAAAGTCTTTTGTTAGTATTACAAGAACCAAGTTCTGGTATAAATTTCTTCAGTTGAGAAGAGTTTATTCTTTGTTACTAAATTTACATAAACTTCTTTTTTGAAAGATCAAGAATTTGAATATGGAGAATCTATCATTGAAGAAAATACAAAACAAGTTGAAGTTCTAAGAGGGATTTTACTTTTATTAGGTGGTTTAAAGACAATATCTTATTAATTATAGATGTTGGATTTTTTCTTTGTTTAAGAATTGATAAATACATGTCATACAACTTGAATATGGTATATCTTTCCTTCATAACCTCAACACCTATCATGGCTGAAATATCAGTTTTAGTGAAGGGCCTTAGGTTGGCTATCCTACACAATATACCACCTTTAGAGGTCTCCATAGATTGCCATGAGATCATCAAATATCTAAAAGATGATCATCCACCATACTCTAATATATTATTTGATTGCAGAGATCTAACCAAGCAGTTCGGGAAGCCTCTGGTGCAACATAACTATCGGGAAGAGAACAAAGTGGGAGATATCCTATTTAAGGAGGGCACAAATAAAGAAGACTAAGAGGGTGTTTGGATTGACTTAAAAGTTGGTCAAATCTACTTTTAAGCTAGTTTTTGTCTTCTGAAAGCATTTGGCAAATATAAAGAATAACTTAAAATAAGTCAAAAATGACTTAAAATAAGTTAGGATGTCTTTGGCAAGATAAAAAATGACTTAATATAAGTCAAAAACAAAAAGTAGGTCTCCCCCACCTTTTTATTTTTTGACATAAAAGTCATTTAAGTTTGACTTTTTATTTTTGACTTGAATCTATTTTTTAAGTCAATCCAAACGGGCTTTAACTCTGTTCTGATATTGGCAGTTGTTTGCAGTAAAGTATCTGAAAGGAGACAAAGCTGGAACTCTTTTTGTTAGGCATATAACGCCCAATAGTACTAATAATCTATGTAATCAACCCCAACCCTCCTCCTTTCATGATAGCAGTAGCCATGCTCTTCCACTCTCTTGTAGTAACGCATATTAAATTATAATATACTACTATCGTTTTGTACCAAAAAAATAGTTCTTGTATTAACAATGAAGTTTTATATGAGTTTAACTATTTCATATATTTTCGGGTGTTTCTCTGTATGAAACAATTAATATTATTCTCTAGTATAAATCTTCGTACAATAACAAATGAAAATGGGATATTTGACACTCTTTTATAATTGTCTTATCAAATATTGAAATGACCATCAACAACGGAAAACTTGGTCATTAATTGTATTTTGGTGTTAAAACTATTAACATACCATAAACGAAAGGAGTTTTGATAGTTAAATTAGTATGTGTACGGCGTGAATATCCGGTCGCTAAAAAGACATATAACCATACTTTCAACACAATTGAAATCCAGTCAATAAATTTTAACATAACGGCTTTTAACGATTGTTTTTTTTCTTAATCGTTATTGACATTTTGTGATAGGATGTGGACTTTTAACGGCCAAAGATTCCATTGCTAAAGAATTCTTCCTTGTAGTACTGTTAGTGTATGTATTTACATTATATATTAGATTATAGAGTTATAGTGATATAAATATGACAAGGGTTGCTGTTATTACATTGAGAATACAACACATACATACATATATCCATGGTTTTGCTACAAAATTATACCAAGAGAAGAATCAGTACCAACTAGTATGTATTATAAGTGATGCACATTTGGCGTCAGTCAGAATAATTGGCGTTGCACTTTTGATCCTTCAATTTTAGGATAAAGGGTATTAGTTCCCTTAAGAATTTGATTCAAAAAATTTATAACTTGATACTATTTTTTACTTTATTATATTTCTTGTAATGCTTGAAAATGACAATAAGTTAATTTTAGTTTTTCACGTAACATATAAATTTAAGACCATCAGATTAAAGGAAGTTTGGTATATTTAACATAACTTTAATTTAGGACCATAAGATTAAAAAGTCTTTTTTATCATCTTAAACTCCATATCAATTCAAAATAAGTCATTCTTTTTTAAATGGGGAAAGTACTTTTTATTAAGGCATAAGTTGTCCATGGTAAAAGTTTGAGGTCCCCTCCCCAAAACTGAGGACCCCTCAAAACTGAGGACCAAAAGGATATATATGGCTTATATTCGTAAGCATTGAACCGGCCCTGATTCTGTATAGTGAGACAAATGTTTGGTCTGTAGTTGAATTTTTTACATTTAATTGGTAAGCCTTTAGGTGTACCAAAACTAGATGCGGATAGAAGGATACAACCTTGAAAGTCCTCTTCTTTTTTTCGGTATAAATTCCATTTATCATTGATACTTATATTGGTTCGGAGCATCTAAGTCTAGTTTACTAAAATGAAACATCTTTAGAATTGGCGGTTTAACAAATTAATTCTTACCACTTCAATCTTTATTAATGAAAATATATCAAGATAAAGGTAGATTTATACGAATTTTTTTGTTCAAGAAATTGGAGGATATCTTTTGGAAATATCTACCAAGATGACTTTCTTATATACTATACAAGTGTCTTAAGATTATTATGAATTTGATCAATAGCCACTACATTTCTTTTTGAATAATTTTTAAAACTTGGGGTAAATATATAACTTTACAAAAGTATGTTATAATACCTATAAACACAGTTAAATAATTACTATTTTAACAAAATCAAGACAATTTTTCTGAAAAAGAGCTTTCGACCTTTCTTCTCCAAACCGTCTTTTCATCTTCTTCGACTTTTTCATCTTCTCCAATTGTCTTGTCTTGGAACCATACGCAACTCAAAAATAAGTTTAATCCTTTCCCAAATCTCCCTCCGTACCCTACGCTACTGGTGAAAACTTTTATTTAATTTTCTTCCCCAAGTTCAAAGCTCTCATCTTTGGTAAGTTGAACCTTTTCTAATGGCGTTTTTCGGTAATTTTTAGCCCAATTTGGTTGTTTATTTATTATGATAGTGTAATGTAGTTTGAATATTTGTGTTATTGACTTCGTTTTCTTGATATCTATTCTTCATGTTCTTGATTCGGATGACGTTTTCGCCCTATTCAGTGAATATTTGTTTCCTCTAATGACGTTTTTATTTGGGTAGAAAATTTTAGCCCTATTTGGTTGCTTAGAATTTTTAAATTTTTTATGTTTAGCTCACCTATTAATTCTGAAATTATTACTGAACTTTGATCGAATTTAATGGTGTTTCTGTCTATTGCATTGTTGATTTATGTTAGAACTGCTATTTATTTTGCATGTTTTATTTGAGCATTTTTTGTTTGTGTTAGTAAAATTTTAGTCCATAAATCTATTTTTTATTGTAAATTATAAAGTATGGCTAAGATTAGAGATCAAATCACTAAACAAGATGCTCTTGTTGCCTCTTGAATTAAGAAACAAATAGCTAAAGAAGTTTGAAAACTTCTAAGAAGAAAAAAATTGTAGTCGAAGAACCCGAGTCTGACTCAGAAACAGAAATAATTGTGGAGATTAACAACTACCAAGATAATAGTGATGATGTTGAGTCTAGTGAAGGGGAAAGTGATAGCGAGGAGATTAACAGAGAGACTAGTCGAGATGAGAATGATCCTCTATCATTGCCAATTTATGCAGGAGATATCTATGGTAAGTTGTATGACCTAGCAATGTGGTTAGATGAGGTATGATTGTTTCCTACAAAGATTTCCATAAAAGCAAGGATGACGGTTTATCATGACTTTCGATAAATTCTGGTTGAACAAAAACATTATAATGTATTTAAGTGTATTTGCTTTGGACACTTGAGACATATTCCAGATTATTTTAAGTTCAAGGGACAGATGGTCCATTATATGTTTTTTCTACGTGTGAAAAATGATATAAAATTGCATGAAATATGTTTTTGTATGAATGATAAATCTGCATGTTTTCGCTTAAAAGAATTTGCATGGATTACGGGGCTGAATTGCTCAGCATACCCCTGTGAATAAAAAATGAACAAAGTCCATAAAAAGTGTGAATTTTCATTTTAAGGTGACAAGGTGTCACAATCCGAGCCTATAACCTGGACTTGGTCGGCACTCGAGAACCATTGTTGGACCCCAAGTGATCCCTTGGTGTGAATAATTATTGACATGAGACTCAATATGATATGCGGAAGCCTTAAATAGATGTGAATTTGAATCATTTAAATTAAAGCTTCGCAACACTGTCTTGAAATACTATACTTGAATAAGTTCCAATAAAATCATATGGACAAAAACATTCAAAAAAATCTAACTTTGCCTATCTATTAAACCTCTATTTTTCAAGATAGGTGACAGGACAAGACTCACGACACCTTAATAATACTAAGCAATATATAAAGTTGGAGTCCTCCGGAAGCAAGGAGTTCTCACCAAAATCTATCAAGAAGTGTGAAGTGATCTCAACGAAGTGCATGTTGCGGATCCCAAACATCTGTATATGTATCATAAGAAAAAATGCAGGTCAAATGACATCAATACATTGAATGCACGAGTATGTAATATGGTTGAATACACTAATTACTGAACTGGAGGACTGAAATCCACTCAACTGAAACAATATATGAACATGACGTGAAAACCATTGAGGCATTACAATAAGATATGCAATAAAAGTAATATGAATTAATATACTTTACTTCATGGGGAGTTTCTCTAACTGACAATAATTACTATGATCCTAAATATGATATAATGTTTTGCCCACGTTCCAAGGTGGAACACCCCGTATCCAAAAAGGGCATGTAACAACTTTCTAGGAACTGGTGCAGCCAAGACACGCTAGCCACCCCAGGCCCGTGGAATGAACCATGGACCGTTTGTGCGGTCCGTGGTTGGGATGCCTAGAACTCCAACTTTCTAATCCTGAATGACGGTCCACCGGGACGGTCCGTAGGTCATACCATGGTTCGTCAACTAGGGTCTGTCATTCAGGACTAAGAAATGGTCCTAGCCATTAGTCAAAGAAGGGACCTACGGACCATGGGTCAGTCCACGACCCCTAGTTCGGGTCCCATAGGTCCAAGTATCAAATTCAGGGCCTTTGATCAATGATCTACGGTTGACCAGGATGGACCGTAGGTCTGTCCACGGTCCGTCAATCGTGGTCTCGAGGGTCAGGTCCTGGCAGTTATTCTAGGGACTTGAGGTTCTTTTCCAATTTTAACTAAATTAAAGTGGTATCATTTTTCCTTCATTTAGAACCCCTATATAAACCATTTTAACCACAAATTCACCCCATCTTAACTCATTCTTCGAATTCCCAAAAGAAAAACCCAAATCCTCTCAAATATTCTCTCTAGAATTTGAACAAGAAGAAGAAAATGATTCAACTAGGTTTTGAAGCTAAGGAGCTAAATTCCCTCTTGAAGATAGGAAATTGGACTTGAGGTGTGATAGCTTTCATCCATCAGTTCATTTTACCCAAAGAGTCCCCAAATTCCTCTATTTCAAATGGTAGAATTCCCCCAATTAGCTAGTGTTTTTTTCATTCACCTTGGGTTCTTTGATCTACTGATTTTAATGGTTTAATTATGTCTAAATATTCATGAATTGATGATCTACAATGCTTTTATGATGTTTCCCTTATGAGCCCATGCAAACTCCAATGTTTTCCAAATTGTGGTCTTATAGGTGGGGTTGTTGATTGTGAAAGAGGGGTTTTTATAATATAAATTATGAAGTAATTGAATTGCACGAGGTTTATGATCAAATCCGTATATAATGCTTAAATTATAGAATTGGTGATTAATAATGGCTTTGAACCTTGGAAGGGCAAAGTGTGAGTTTATGCATGATCCTATAAAACATATGTAAATGCTTTAAAGGTGCTTTGAGAGTAAAGTTCCAATGTTGATTGTGTTGTTGAAAGGTCATTCTCATGAAACATTTACAACCATGATGTGAAAGGTTTTCTCACATAGAAAGGGATTCTTAGGTTGAAAAGTTATTCTCACCTAATTGAATCAATGAACAAGAGATATCCTAATGAACTAACTTGGATTGGTTGTCAAGGACATCCTTCCATGAGACATGAGTTATGTAAGGCTCAGTAAGTATTTCGTGGGAATTATACTTAGCACCGAGTGGATATTGACAATGAGATGGAAGCTCCCCCATTAGTTGAGGCCAGATTTCTAGAAGAGGTCTCATGAGATGGAAGCTCTCCTGTGAGTAGAGGGCGGATTTCTAGTAGCAATCTTTGTTTCCCATAAACTATGTGCCCCCATATGTTATCTATCTAGTGGATCTACCTAAGCTAAGAGTTCATGGTTCTACCTTAGGCAAGTAGAACAACCCTTTTTTGGTGTGAGAGACACCGAGTGATCATGTTTTAGCTCACATGGTCTCTATGTCGGTTAAGGCTATTCTTCCCACAATAAGAACATGATTAATGAACTATGGTTACTTATGAAGCTTTGTATACGAGTTCAAAGGTTTTAAAGATGATGTTGATTTACTTTATCCATGATTATGACTTATGACCTATAATATCTCATATGATGTTTAAACTTGGCAAATTTCATCCTTTGAAATGAAATGTCCCTTTTAGCATGTTTTAAATGTATTATGCATAGTTATCATACTTAGTGCATTTTTGTACTAACGCATACTTTTTCCTACATTGTTCCCCAATTTAGGGTCCAATATACACGGTTTCTATTGTAGTGACTAGAGCTTGCACTTGGCATCCTCCCGATCTTGGAGAGTCCTCATGGTCCAAGGACGGAGTTGTTGTTTTAGTTTCCACGTCTTCTACTTTCTCTTTTCATACAGGATGTATGGGATAGGCCAAATTTCATTCAAGTATTGTAATAGATGGCTATGTTGAAACAAGTCTAGACTTCTGCTTTCTTTTATGGAAAACTTTTTAAGACTTGAAACGTGTTTTACTCTTTATTGTTCTATTCTTTTGTTATGAAATATAAGTGGCTTCTATGGAGTCCTTTGGGGTTCTATACGCCTTGTTACATCTATGGGGTGCCCCTAGGTCGTGACAAACTTGGTAATCAGAGCACGAAGTTTAGAATGATTCTAGGATGACATCTAATAAGCCACGTCTAGTAGAGTCTTGTTCATTAGTGTGAAGTGCGCCACACTTATGAATGAGAGGCTACATGATGTTTTCTTCTTCATTACTCTTAAGTCGTGCCTTAGAGTTTAACTCTAAAAGATTTCTCTCTCCTAATACTTCTCTTGTGTCCTCAGGATACGAATACATGAAGGGCTAATGCTAGAAGGATTGAAGATGACAATGTGAATCAAGGAGCTCCTCCTCAAGCTCCCCAAGCTCCAATAGATCCTTTCATTGAGAATGTGAAACATGCGGAGTTTAGGTCGACTATCTAAATTTTGGCTAAAGCCGTGACGGCTCAAACCAATAGAAAGGTTGTAGCTCTGGTGAATCATAATGTGAATTCAACTTCTTCAAGGGTGAGGTATTTTGCACGAAGGAACCCTACGGAATTTAATAGCTCGAAAGTGGGAGAGGACCCTCAAAGGGTTATCGATGAGGTTTATAAAGTACTTGCTATTATGGTGGTGTCTATGGAAGAGAAGGAGGAGTTAGCCGCTTACCAACTAAAAGATATGGCTCAAGTGTGGCATGATCAGTGGAAGGGAGAGAGACTCATAGGAGCAGTCCTGATAGAATGGTAGTTATTTAAATCAGTATTTCTTGATAGGTTCTTCCCCCTCGAACTGAGGTAGGCAAAGGTACAATAGTTCATCAACCTTTGTCAAGGAAGTATGAGTATTAAGGAGTATGCTCTAAAGTTCACCCAATTCTCCAAATATGCTTCAACTATGATGGCGTACTCAAGGGCTAAGATGAGTAGGTTTATGTCGGGTGTGTCTGACTTGGTTGAAAAAGAGTGTCATACGGCAATGCTTATCCATGATATGAATATCTCACGTCTTATGGTGTAAGCTCAACAAATTGAGGAATCAAAACTTAGGGAGAAGATTAGGGAGGTAAAAAGGTCTAGGACTGATGATGGAAACTTCTCTAATACAAGGTCCGATGGACAAGGTCGACCTAGATTTCAAAAAAGATTTTTCGATGAAGATTCAAATACTATTCCTCCTAAGTCTAATAAGGAAAGGGTATCTACCCTAAACCTCAAGGAGGAAATGAAGGTGGTTCTTCATTTGGTAGATCTACATATGCCAAATATGGGAAGAAACATGATGGTAAGTGCCTAGCCGGCACCGAGGGATGTTACAGTTGCGGGAAGAATGGACACAAAATGAGAGATTGCTCTATGTTTGCGGCAAAGGGAAGGTAAAACAAGCAATCTCCTCCAAGCGGTTCAAACTCCAATGCCCCAAAGCAGAACAACTTTTATGCTCATCAAACTCGATGTGACCAAGAGAGCTCCTCGGATGTAGTCACCGGTATGTTACAAGTATTTCATCATGATGTATATGCTTTGTTAGATTCCGGTTCTACCTTATCTTTAGTGATTCCTTATGTGGCGATGAGATTTCATATTCCCTCGAAAGTGCTCTTAGAACCTTTTTCTGTCTCTACCACTGTTGGTGATTCTGTGGTGGCTAAGAGGGTCTATAGGAGATGTCCCATTTCCTTAACCCATATGATTACTTTGGTGGACTTGGTAGAGCTAGACATGTTAGACTTCAATGTTATTATTGGTATGGATTGGTTGCATGCATGTTATGCCTCTATTGATTGTAGGACTCGGGTGGTTAGATTTCATTTTCCAAATGAGCCTATCATTGAATGGAAGGGGGGAAATTCTATGCCTAGAGGTCAATTTGTCTCTTGTCTTAAAGCTAGGAAGATAATCTCAAAAGGGTATATTTACCATCTTGTTAGTGTAAGGGGTGTGGATTTTGAAACCCCCTCTCTAGAGTCAGTTCCGGTAGTTAATGAGTTCCCAGAAGTTTTCCCCGATGATTTATCTGGTATTCCTCCCTAACGGGAAATGTTTTTTTTATTGACCTTCTACCGGATACGCAACCTATCTCTATCCCTCCTTATAGAATGGCTCCGGCAGAGTTGAAAGAGTTGAAAGAGCAACTAAAGGATTTGTTGGATAAGGGTTTCATCCGACCGAGTATCTCTTCATGGGGTTCTCCCGTGTTATTTGTTAGAAAGAAATACGGGTCTCTACAAATGTGCATTGATTATTGTCAATTGAATAAAGTGACCATCAAGAATAAGTATCCTCTTTCAAGAATCAATGACTTGTTTGACCAACTTCATGAAGATAACTATTTCTCTAAGATTTATCTTCGTTTGGGTTATCACCAATCGAGGGTGAGAAGGGATGATATTCCAAAGACGGCCTTCAGAACCTGGTATGGTCATTATGATTTTATGGCAATATCGTTTAGGTTGACTAATGCTTCGACGGTGTTTATAGACTTGATGAATAGAGTATTTAGGCAATACCTAGACATGTTTGTGATGTGTTTATCGATTATATTTTGATCTATTCAAGGAGTGAAAATGAGCATGTTGACCATTTGAGAATTGTGCTGCAAGCTCTTAAGGACCAACAATTTTTTGCAAAATTTAGCAAGTGTGAATTTTGGTTAAGGTCTGTAGCTTTCCTTAGTCATATTTTGTCAAGCAAGAGTACTGAGGTAGATTATAAAAAGACGGATGAGGTCAAGAGTTGGCCTAGACCTCTAAATCCTTCTGACATTAGAAGTTTTTTGGGTTTGGTCGGTTACTATAGAAAGTTTTTCGAAGGATTTTCTTCCATTGCTTCTCCTTTGACGGCTTTGACTCAAAACAAGGCTAAGTTTGTGTGGTCGGAAGCTTGTGAGAAAAGTTTCCAAGAATTGAAAGATAGACTTACTTCTACTTCAGTGTTGACCTTACCGGAAGGTACGGATGGTTTTGTGGTGTATTGTGATGCCTCTAGAGTTGGGTTGGGATGTGTGCTTATGCAAAATGGTAAGGTTATTGCCTATGCGTCAAGCCAACTTAAATTCCACGAGAAGGATTATCCTACCCATAATCTTGAGTTAGCGGCAGTTGTTTTTGCCTTAAAGATATGGAGGCATTATTTGTATGGGGTCCATGTTGATGTTTTCAGTGATCATAAGAGTCTACAATAATATTCGTCAAAGATGGTGGCTTTAGCTATTGAAAGATTATGACATGAATGTCCTTTATCACCTCGGTAAAGCTTATGTGGTAGCGTATGGTCTTAGTAGATTATCGATGAGTAGTGTGGCTCATGTAGATAAAGAGAAGAAAGAATTGGTTCGTGATGTTCATAAGTTTGCCCGACTAGGTGCCCGACTAGTGGATTCAACCAAGGGTGGTGTCATGGTCCATAATGGTTCTGAATCTTCCTTTGTGATGGATGTGAAGTCTAAGAATAGTATTGATCCTATCTTAGTTGAGTTGAAAGAGGCGGTACTTGAGAAGTTTTTTGAGGCTTTCTCCCAAGGGGGAGATGGGGTATTAAGGTATCAAGGTAGGTTATGTGTCCCAAATGTTGATGGCTTGAGGGAGCAAATTCTAGAAGAAGCCCATAGTTCACGGTATTTTATTCACCCGGGAGCCACTACGATGTACCATGACCTACGGGAAGTCTATAGATGGAATGGGATGAAGAAAGATATCGCGGGATTTGTGGATAAGTGTCCTAATTGTCACCAAGTGAAGGTTTAGCACCAAAGTCCAGGAGGCTTGTCACAAGATATTGTTGTTCCCACTTGGAAGTGGGAAGATGTGAACATGGATTTTATTGAGGGCTTGCCACGTACTCGTCAGCAACATGTCTCGATATGGGTAATAGTGGACCGGATGACTAAGTTTGCTCATTTCATTACCGTCAAGGTGTCCTACTCGGCGGAAGATTACGCTAAATTGTTTTCGAGAGAGATAGTAAGGTTACATTGAGTACCCTTGTCTATAATTTCGGATTAAGGTACCCAATTTACTTCATCGTTTTCAAAGTCTTTCCAAAAGGGGCTAGGTACCAAGGTGAAAATTAGCACAACTTTTCACCCTCAAATAGATGGTCAAGCGGAACGCACCATTCAGACTTTGGAAAACATTGTGAGGGCATACGTGATAGATTTTAAGGGCAATTGGGATGACCATATGTCGTTAGTTTAGTTTGCTTATAATAACCGTTATCATTCGAGTATCGACATGGCTCCCTTTGAAGATCTCTATGGTAGGAGATGTAGGTCTCCTATTGAAGTGGGAGAAGTTGCTCTTCAAGGTCTGAAATTAGTGCATGAGGCCATTGAGAAGATTCGGGTTATTGGAGAGAAGTTGAGGACTGGCCAAAATCTGCAAAAGTCCTATGCCGATGTTAGGAGGAAAGATCTCGAGTTCGATGTTCATGATTGGGTTTATTTGAAGATCTCACCCATGAAGAGTGTTATGAGATTTGGGAAGAAGGGGAAACTTAGTCCTCATTTTGTGGGTCCTTATAAGATTTTGAGGCATGTCAGCAAGGTTGCATATGAGTTAAATTTGCCAAATGAGATGGCATTGGTGCATCAAGTGTTCCATGTCTCCATGTTGAAGAAATGTGTTGGGGATCCATCAACCATAGTTCCCTTAGAGGGTTTAGATATTAAAGAGAATATTTCTTATGAAGAGGTACCGATTGAAATTTTAGACCGGCAAGTCAAGAGATTGAGAAACAAGAAAGTTGCCTTCGTGAAGGTATTGTGGAAGAATCACTTAGTTGAGGGTGTCAGGCCCCGAGCCTACACCCTGGACGTGGCCGGCACTCGAAGACCATTGCTGGCCCCCAAGCGAACCCTTGGCCTGGCTTTCTTAACTTAGCGGAAACCTAACTCAATTGAATAACTCAATGCAATGCAAGGTTATAAAACAACTCAACTGATAAAATCTGGCCAAAAAGGCAACTCGAGTCTCAAAATAGAATATTTACATATATACATAGATGAGAGACTCAAGACTAACTGACTGACTGTCTATGAAGCCTCTAAAATACTGAGATGGATGTTGGGACAGACCCCACAACATCCTAATAAAA
Source organism: Solanum gracilifrons (assembly GCA_029582605.1). Taxonomy (NCBI): domain Eukaryota; kingdom Viridiplantae; phylum Streptophyta; class Magnoliopsida; order Solanales; family Solanaceae; genus Solanum; species Solanum gracilifrons. The sequence continues at coordinate 6,671 of JAJOOH010001845.1, read as the reverse complement.
CAAAACTAGGAGAACAAAATAACTGAGTCCTCCGGAATGCAAAGAGGCTCACCACTAACTCTGGAGTGCTCAACTGGATCAATGGCGTGCTGGATGCTGATCCGAGGTACCTGCGTCTGCATCATAAAACGATGCAGGCCAATTGGCATCAGTACATGGAATGTACGAGTATGCGAGCTGGACCGCTAAACAACAACTTAAGCTTGAAAGGGATACAAAAGAGAACTTACCTTGGCTCTGTTGAACTCATGAATAACTGAACTCAATATAAAGCAATGAGACACATGCAATATATATAAAGCTTGCAAAATTAATTAAAACATGACGTCAAAATCATATTTATAATATCATAAAATTACCATGCTTCCTCTCAAAGTCTACTTGTGCAATGCATGAATGAAGTTCCATACCCCCATCCACACTAAGCAGAACACCTTGAGGAATCATGCATTTTCTACTGTGGAAATTTCTCTAACCGATAACCACCACTATGAGTCCTAGTAATGATACAACATTTTACCTCACGTTGCCCGAGGACCATCCCATACCTTGCCGTGATATAGGACCTTACTTTAACTTTTGCTTAGTGGATCCACTAGCTTAACTTTCATGGTCATCTAAAAAGTATGACCCGAGAAATCCCATGTTTGGCTACATGAATCTAATGGAGAATTGAGTTAATATGAACTCGTGTCCCCAATTCGGTGCTCAAGACTACTCCCAAAAATACTTTAATTCATAAGTGTTTTAAACACATCTTTCTTTAGTTGAGATAATTACTCAAAACTAACCAAAAAGGCTCTTGAAAACTCTTTTTAAAAAGAACATCTCAAAACCCTATTTTTAATATGATCATTGATGACTCGGGATATTCATACTACTTAAACATTGATAGTATAATTAGAGACCATACTGTTTAAACATTGATGACATACTCGATTTGTCATACTAATCATATTGTAGAAACTCTTTCGCAAAACTCATCTTTTTCTTAAAAGAGATAGTACTCAAAATGCTCAAAACTTTTTTGGAAATCTCAGTTTCCTCTCATCTTAGATGTGAAAACATTTATAAACTTCTTTGGGAATACTTAGTTCCCTAATAATTTTTGAGAAATGAACTCAACTTTAAACTCTTGACTTAACTTGAAACTCGAGACTCTTTACTTGGAACTCTATACTTAATTTGAAACTCTATACTTAACTTGGAACTCTATACTTGACTTGAAACTCTATACTTAACTTGAAACTTTATACTTAACTTGAAACTCTATATTTAACTTGGAACTTGAGCCTTAAAATGAAGTTAAAACGTTCAATAAAGACTCTTGAAAAACTTTAAAGACTTGCTTTGACTTGCTTAACTTCTATGCTTGGCTCTAACTTAACTTGACTTCTAACTTCACTTGACTTTGATCCTTACTCACCTTGAATTGGATTATGGATTCAAGGGTAATGATCTCATGTTTATGACACTTCTCATTCTCTTACTCACTTGCTCGAGTCTTGAAACAAGTTACTAGAAATTGTAGACGACTCCTCAAAAAAGACTCAAAGGGATTTCATTAGAATATTCGAAAGAATTCTAAAAACATAACTCTCAACTCTACCTTGAATTTGAATTATGAATTCAAGATTATGATCATGTTAGGAATGACTTTTAGGTGTTTAGAAGTAGCTTAGAGTAGTTAGAATCGAAAAGGAGTCAAGTGCACTTTAAATGAACTCAAACGGGGCAACCGACGACAAACTGGATGGGGCAGGTGACCCTGGCGCTTTGGGTGGCGTGGGGCGCCAGCCCCTAAACTTCAGAGGTGGGTTTGGGGCGCTCTAGTAGGCGCATCGCGCCAGGCCCCCAACCCAGAAATTTCAGCAAGTTTATTTTCTCATTTTCTCACCTTATTTCGCCTAAAATCGAATAGTTTCTTCCCCAAATCACTTAGAATCATTAAAACCCTCAACATACAATAGATTCAACTCAAAAACACAACCGGAAACATGTCCCAAATCAACAAGGGACTTCAACAACACAATCGACAACATCAACGACGTGGATCACCCCCGACGATACCACGACGATCTCCTTGCTTGATGTTCTCTTTCTCCTCTTCTTCTCCTCTTCTTCTCTTCTTCTTTTCTTATTTACTCAAAACCCTCACTCTCACTCTTTTAAAATGGTAAAAACTGATAAAAATATCAGTCTAACACATTTATATAACCAAAAGAATTGACTAGGGAAAAGACCAAAATGCCCTTAAATTTTCCGGACGGATACCCTGCCAACTGCCCAACTTTCAAAAGGCATAACTCACTCATACGGACTCAGAATCGAGCAAACTCGGTGGCATTGGAAAGATCATTCCATGAGCTTCGCAAAAATAACTAGAACTACACCTAAATCATCCTTAACTAGGATTTATGACTGTTCAAAGTTGGCCAAAAACTCATTGTTTTCCCATACTTAACCAAATTTTCCAGATTTGAATTCCTTCCAAAAATGATAAATTCCAATTCTAAGCCTCTTCATAGTTATTTCAATTTGCCGGATGTTACAGAGGGTGCTACTCAAGAGGCCGAGGCCAACATGAAGTCTCGATATCCTCAGTTTTTTCCTTCCTCTCCTATTCCAACTTGAGGTAATGAGTTCCTCTTGAGTTTTCTTGTTTAGGAGTCATGTTTGATTTATGTATTTCCATGATTTCCTTATGTTTATTAATGTTCATGAAAAACCTTATGTTTAGAAAGAAAATGAGTCTTTTATGACCTATGTCCCTCATGTTATTGTGCTTTGAGTACGAGTTGACTATTGACTTCATGTGATGAATTGATGAACATTTTTAATATGGTTGTTGAGAGTAAATTGCATTTAGACTCCATGATAATTGTTGAGTATGCATTAAACCTTGGAGAAGGTAGTTCCTCATATGAACATGAGAAATGTTAAGATTTCTTGCATAATGGATTGTGAGATGTAGTTCCCACTTCCTTGTAATGCGTTGAATATGTTTAAGTTGAAGTTGATGTTTCCTCCCTTGAATTGTGCATTATTTCGATGTTGCATGCATATTGGGCTAATAGATTTAGTTCACCCCTCTTGTGATGTTTTGAGAGCGTTTCAACTTAGAGTTGATTGTTTCTCCTCGATAGTATGTGTTTCCTTGATTAGGTTGGGCTGTTAGTTTCTTTCCCGTCCTTATATATCCAGTTTAAATCTCATTCGAGGACGAATAGTCCTAAGGGGGAGATATTGTAACACACCGTATTCAAAAAGGGCATGTAACAACTATCTAGGAACTGGTGCAGCCAAGCCACGCAGGCCCGTGGAATGGAACATAGTCCGTAGGTGTGGTTCATGGTTGGGATGCCCAGAATTCAAACTTTCTGATCCTGAACGACGATCAACCAGGATGGTCTGTGGGTCAGACCACAGTCCGTCGACTAGGGTCCATCATTCAGGACTCAAAAATGGTCCAGCCATGAGTCACAGAAGGGACCTACGAACCGAGGCTCAGTCCACGGCCCATGGTTCGGGTCCCGTAGGTCCAAGGCTCAAATTCAGGGCCTCTAATCAACGTTCCACGGTCCATCGATCGTGGTCTCATGGGTTAGGTCTTGGCAGTTATTCTAAGGAATTAAGGGTCTTTTTTAATTTTAATTAAATTGAAGTGGTGTGGTTTCGCCTTCATTTAGAACCCTTATATAAACCCTTCACTACTAAAAAAACAATGAATACCGACCTCCAAATACCGACCTTCGGAGGTCGGTATTCCTTGAAATATCGACCTAAAACCGACATCCCAGCTTAGGTCGGAAAAGGCTTGGTCGCTATTCAATACCGACCTCTGGAGATCGGTATTTACTGACCTCTCGAGGTCAGTTTTTATTTTATTTCGAAATATTCTTTTTTTTAAATTCCGACCTCTGGAGGTCGATATTTTTATTTTTGCATTTTGAAATTCTGACCTCCGGAGGTTGGTATTTTTATTTCTGTAATGTTGAAATTCTGACCTATGGAGGTCAGTATTTTTATTTTTGTAATGTTGAAATTCTGACCTCCGGAGGTCGGTATTTTTATTTTTGTAATGTTGAAATTCTGACCTCCAGAGGTCTGTATTTTTATTTTTGTAAAGTTGAAATTCTGACCTACAGAGGTCGGTACTTTTATTTTTGTAATGTTGAAATTCTGACCTCAGGAGGTCGATATTTTTATTTTTGTATTTTCGAAATTCTGACCTGCGGAGGTCGTTATTTTTATTTTTGTAATGTTGAAATTTTGACCTCCAGAGGTCGGTATTTTTATTTTTGAAATTTTGAAATTCTGACTTCCGGAGGTCGGTATTTTTATTTTTTATTTTTGGAATTCTAACCTCTGAAGGTCGGTATTTTTATTTTTTATTTTTGAAATTCTGACCTCCGAAGGCCGGTTTTCTACTACAAAACAAGCAGCAAATTGCTGCAATTTTTAGTTGTCCACCTGTATTATTTATACCAAAACAACACAAAGTCAAATAAACATCATCCAACCAAAACAACACAATATTTTCAATATATACATTAAACTATTTCAAAATAACTTCATCCAACTTCAAAATAAACTAAAATACGATCAAATTAAACAATTCCAAAAATATAGAAGTCTAAAATGTCAAATAGATACAACTACTCCTCATCACCCTCACTCTCCTTATCAGACTTACCATTCTCATCACCCTCACTTTCCTTATCCGACTTATCATTCTCATCACCCTCCTGATCAGATCCATCACTGCTGGCCGGACATGGAGAAAGAATATTTCATGATTCAAAAACGACATTATTTATTTTAACATATTTAAACAACTTAACAATTTTTCAACTTTAACTACATTAGTTTTGACTTAATTCCAACAACTAAATTCACTAACTAAATGACATTATTTATTTTAAATTATTTAAACAATTTAACAACTTTTTAACTTAAACTAGTTTAGTTGACTTAATTCAAACAACTAAATTCACTAACTAACCCACATTATTTATTTTAACTTATTGAAACAACTTTTTAACTTTAACTAGTTTAGATTTGACTTAATTCCAACAACTAAATTCACTAACTAACCCACGTTATTTATTTTAACTTATTTAAACAACTTAACAACTTTTTAACGTTAACTAGTTTAGTTTTTACTTAATTCCAACAACTAATTCCACTAACTAAACGACATTGTTTATTTTAACTTATTTAAACAACTTAACAACTTTTTAACTTTAACTAGTTTAGTTTTGACATAATTTCAACAACTAAATTCACTAACTAACCCACATTATTTATTTTAACTTATTTAACCAACTTAACAACTTTTTAACGTTAACTAGTTTAGTTTTCACTTAATTCCAACAACTAAATCCACTAACTAAACGACATTATTTATTTTAACTTATTTAAACGACTTAACAATTTTTTAACTTTAACTAGTTTAGTTTTGACTTAATTCCAACAACTAAATTCACTAACTAAATGACATTATTTAATTTAAATTATTTAAAGAACTTAACAACTTTTTAACTTTAACTAGTTTAGTTTTGACTTAATTCCAACAACTAAATTCACTAACGAACGCACATTATTTATTTTAAATTATTTAAACAACTTACAACTTTTAACGTTAACTAGTTTAGTTTTGACTTAATTCCAACAACTAAATCCACTAACTAAACGACATTATTTATTTTAACTTATTTAAACAACTTAACAACTTTTTAACTTTAACTAGTTTAGTTTTGACTTAATTCCAACAACTACATTCACTAACTAACCCACATTATTTATTTTAAATTATTTAAACAACTTAACAACTTTTTAACTTTAACTAGTTTAGTTTTGAGTTAATTACAACAACTAAATTCACTAACTAACCCACATTACTTATTTTAACTTTTTTAAATAACTTAACAACTTTTTAAACTTAACTACTTTAATTTTGACTTACTTCCAACAACTAAATTCACTAACTAACCCACATTATTTATTCTAACTTATTTAAACAACTTAACAACTTTTTAACGTTAACTTGTTTAGTTTTGACTTAATTCCAACAACTAAATCCAGTAACTAAACGTCATTATTTATTTTAACTTATGTAAGCAACTTAACAACTTTTTAACTTTAACTAGTTTAGTTTTGACTTAATTCCAACAACTAAATTCACTAACTAACCCACATTATTTATTTTAACTTATTTAAACAACTTAACAACTTTTAAACATTAACTAGTTTAGGTTTGACTTTATTCCAACAACTAAATTCACTAACTAAACCACATTATTTATTTTAACTTATTTAAACAACATAACAACTGTTTAACTTTACCTAGTTTAGTTTTGACTTAATTCCAACAACTAAATCCACCAAACTAAATCAATTTTATCATCTATAGGATAAAATAGTGTTGGTACTTATGCTTAAAAAATATATTATTTCTAAATTTAAAGATAAATGTCAGCACTAGATGGACACAAATCGATCTTGCAAGAATACCAATTTTGTCATCAACAGGATCAACTAGTGTTGGTACTTATGCTTAACAAATATATTATTTCTAAATTTAAAGCTAAGTGTCAACACTAGATGGACACAAATCGATCTTGCAAGAAAATCAATTTTGTCATCCATAGGATCAACTAGTGTTGGTA
>JAJOOH010001843.1:0-22804 GCA_029582605.1 Solanum gracilifrons | reverse complement strand
TCATCAGCTCCAATTGCCGTAGCAACACTACCCCAAGTAAGATCATCATCCTCATATACTAGTTCATCTTCTTGATCTTCGGGGCATCCAACTAACCACTCATTTGAATCATCAATGTTATCCAAGCGAATTGGATCAATGAGATCACGAGCATCATAACGACGTTTCAATGTTTTATTGTACTTAATGTACACTAGATCATTGAGACGCGATAGTGCAAGCCTATTCCTCTTTTTGGAATGAATCTGCACATAAGTTACAGTTATTAACTAGTAGATATTGATAATAATATAATATGGAAATTAGGATATAGTTTTTTTACTTACGTGTTCAAACACACTCCAATTTCGCTCACATCCTGATGAGCTACAAGTTAGGCTTAATACTTTCATGGCAAACTTTTGCAAGTTTGGTGTTTCACTACCAAATAGTGACCACCATTCCACTATAATAAAATAAATTTAGAGGTTAATGAGTGTAAATAAGTCGAATAATTTAAGTAAGAGCTAAATCAACTCACTTACCCAGTGACCTTGCGTCTCTAGTAGCTCTTTTAGCCGGACCACAACCAAATAGTCCATTCGCCATTTTGTACCTAGGAAGCTCAGCGACTAGTAAATCTTGTATTGTTGTATCGGGGATCATCTTCTCAACACATGCATAATACTCGGTCCACAGATTCTGTAGTAAAGTTCCCTCTTCTTGAGCTTTATAATACAATCCTGGGTTCAAAACATGGCCTGCAGCATGCAAAGGCCGATGGAGTTGGTCTGACCACCTTGCATCAATAATTTCAAACACTTTCTCATATTTATTCTTAATTCCACGAAAACCCTGTTCAATAGTTTCTTTGGCTCTATCCATTGCATCATAAATATAGCCCATTGGTGGTTTTTTCTCCCCATCCACCAAACGAAGCACTTTTGTCAAAGGACCACAAATTGTAAGTGCTCGAACAACATCATCCCAAAAGTGGGCAGAAATAATAAGATTGACAACTTCTTTCCCCAAAGTTTCCTTTGCAAATTTACTTGAAGTCCATTCGGTTGAGAGGACTAAAGTTCTCAAGTTTTTTCTTTGTATGTACATAGCTCTCAAAGTTAAGAAGGCCGTTGCAAATCTTGTCTTGGCCGGTTTCACCAAATTTCTTTCCTCGGTGAATTTTCTCATCAAGTTTAACAACAATGGCCTTTGACTAATGTAAGAATGGATTCTGATGGCCTTCTTAAAAACTGTAAAGGTAAGATTATAGTAATTAGTAGCTAATAAGTATTAAATATTGACTATTACAACTGTAACCAAAGGCGAGAAGGCAAGGCGAGGCGAGCATGTCGCGCCATTTCCCAGTGAGGCGTGGCGAGATCAATTAGGCGACGTGAGGCGACGTAATGGCGACCTGAATGGCGTTTCCACTTAATTCATGCCCTGTAACCATCATCTTGAACTTCATTGAACAAAATCTGGTCTTAGTACTCAATTATTCCATATTTGGGCAATTAGTTTTGGGCTTTTGGCCAAAGTACTTACTCATTATTATGTCTGTCTACATGATTTGATTAGTAACAGAACATACTTGATAATTACAACTGTCCTCTTGTAATAGTTTTGTATACCTTATTATCTGAAACCTAGTTAAACTTGGTGTTCGATTCCAGTCTAATTTATTGATTTTGTGTGGGAAAGTCAAGACAGGCTCTCTTTTACTTCTTCCTAGAAGTAAGAGAATCAACACTTGGCTTAATGTCGAGAAAACCATTCGGCTTGCATTGCATAAAATTCTTTCCTTTTTTTTTGGTCATCACTTGGGAGAAAACACCATAAGGCATACCTATTGAAAAGGAAAAAGAGAAGCATCATTAGATGAAAATTGAAAAATCTTCTAATGGATAGACTGGTAGCTTACCTAGCAATGTTCTTGGAAATCATGATGTTGTTTTTTCTTGTTCCATTGCATTGTGATCATACTTTTTTTTACTTGTCATTGCCTCAGAAAAGTGATGGTCCGGGTAGATGCCAAACAGGGGACTCCAAAAGAAGGAAGTTCTACCATTGAACTGTTGCAGGTAATAATGGTTCTTTTTAAGAAAGATATTGAACCTTTTAAGTTTTTTCTTTTCTTGAGAAGATGTCACACAGTCAGGAACTATTCATTATATCTTCGCATTAGGACAGTTGTAAGAGATCAACCCGTTTGCGTTCTTTTGTCATCTTTTGTGATAATTCCTCTTATAACCTGTTTAAAGTTTTCGTTTGTGTAGGTGGATATTTACCCCTTAAAGATACATCTTACTGAGTCAATGTACAGCATGATGTGGGCATATTTTTTTCCAGAAGAGGAACAAGACTCCCACAGGCGGCAGGTGTGTCTCAGGTCCCATTTATCAGTTGTATTACGCAATGGGTTTTTACCCATGAGATGCTACAATTATGTGAAAAGATAATGTTCAAAGCATCTTTTTGTTTGTAGGAAGTATGGAAAGTTTCAACTACTGCTGGTGCCAAGCGTGCAAAGAAAGGCTCTTCCGTGCAGGAAGCACCAGTGTCAAGTAGCCATTTAACGAAAGATTCTCAGTCTTCCTCCTATGGCGATTTATCCCAGGTGAGCCTCTGATTCCTTAAGTTGGTTGTTGTTTGCTTATTCATCTTGCTAACTAATGGAAGCAGACAATGGAATGAACTGTGCTTCGTGTGTCCTCTTTATTTAAGTTTATTTTACAGACACGGGAAAGTTCTTCAGTATACTTGCATAATCTCTAACCAAACAATTCTCGAGCATATCTTTTCAACATTTGGTGTGCTGAATATATGCAGGCAACAAAGAATCCAAAAGCTAATGCTAGTGTTGTGACCCCTAAGCTTAGACGGACGTCCTCCTTTGATAAAAACTGGGAAGAAAATGTTGCTGAATCTGTTGCTAATGAACTTGTACTGCAAATGCACTCATCAAGTGTTTCTTCTTCAAAAAGTGGGTCCCTTGCAAATATTGAGCATCCAGATGAATCTAACAGAAACAAATCCAAGGAATCAAAATTAATTAAATCTGGTCGTTCTAATGAGGAGAAAAAGGTGGGGAAGGCACATGACGAGAAAAAGTCTAGGCCCCGAAGAATGAGAGAGTTCCATAATATCAAGATTAGTCAAGTTAGTCAAAAAAAATTTATTATGTGTTTGTTTTGTAAATTTGTCAGTTCCTTAACTAACTCATTCTTATTTATGCATGTGTTAGGTTGAGTTACAAATTACATATGAAGGATCGAGATTTGCTGTGGGTGATATGAGACTGCTGATGGATACATTCCATCGTGTTGAATTTACTGGGACCTGGCAGAGATTATTCTCACGAGTTAGGAAGCATATCATCTGGGGAGTTCTTAAATCAGTAACGGGAATGCAGGTTATAATAACCAGGAATTTATTTTAACTTCTCATTGCCTAATTATTGGCGATATTAAATCAATGTTTTCAGCTTCTGATTCATGTAGCTGCATTACAACCACCCCTCTTCCGTGATAAGTATCTCAGACTGTTAGATTACCTCACGGTTTTTTTAAAAGCTTACGGTGCCTATGTCTGTTAATGTTAATACAGGGCAAGAAGTTTAAAGCAAACAACCAAAAGGAAGCCAAGGAAGCCGGTCCTTCTGGTGTTCCCGATATTGATCTGAATCTCAGTGATAGTGATGGTGGCTCAGCTGAAAAATCTGACCCGTTATCCTGGCCTAAGCGTCCCGCTGATGGTGCAGGTGATGGATTTGTCACCTCAGTGAAAGGCCTTTTTAATGCTCAGCGTAAAAAGGCTAAGGCATTCGTGCTTCGGACAATGAGGGGTGAAGAAGATGACTTGCACGCTGACTGGAGTGAAGGTGAGGCTGATTTCTCTCCCTTTGCTAGACAACTAACCATAACAAAGGCCAAAAAGCTGATTAGACGACATACAAAGAAGTTCCGTCCTATAGGAGGAAAAGGTTGGTGGATCTCTGACATTCTAATGTTCTCTTTTTGCATATTGGGCCTTCTGTCTTTCATGAGTATAAACATAATATCAAGGTAAAATTACTAAAATGAAGCCTAAACTATGACCGGATGTGCAGTAGCACACTCATACTTTATGGGGACCTAGTACACCCCCTGTATATTTTTTTAAAACATTTTTTTTGGCATTTATCCAACGTGACACAAGCCGAAACTCGATTATGGAAGAATATAGTGATTCACGAGATTAAATTCCAAAGGATTTAACTGATTTCTTCGTGGAAATGAACAACAAAGCTTTGGTTTGTTATTCAGCTCACCTGATAAATGTCAAAGAAATGCTTTAAAAAAATATCCAGCGGGGGGCATAGGAACCCTGGAAAGTATAAGTGTGTTACTACAAATCCGTCTGTAGTATAGGCATCCTTTTAGCCGTTTTCTCTAATATCAAATATTCTTACCTCCATGCTACACTGAGTATCAGTGACTGTTATGCTGATCCACTATTTTTTCCAGGTTTATCTTCTCATAAAGGTTCACTTCCCTCATCGCCAAGCGCAAACGCCACATTTGAAAGTGATTCTTCAAGCGAAACATCACCTTACGAGCAGGAGTAGCAGAACTTGATAACAGCAAAACAAATATGATTTTAGGATCTAAAGTGGGACTGCCAATTGCAGCCTCGACGACTCCTACTTAGATTGTGTGAGAACGCCTACTTGTTCTAAAAAACAGAACAAGGTAAGAGCTGTGCACACTGATGGAAACAAGTCCACTGACTATTAACATGTCATTGCCTTTTAGAGCTCTGAAGATATCTTGGAAATAGATGTGAGGTGATTCCATTGAGTATGAATTTTTCTTCTTCTTTCTATTATGTATTTATTCTGTCACCTTGTAGAATGGAATTTTGGACTTGTAATATTTCAAAATTTTGTAATCATATCCTTTGTTTTAGCAAAAAGCTAAAAGGCTTATTCCTGCAAGTACCCATACATTGCCCCTGTGATTTGCGGAATGATCTACAACGACCTGATGAACGTTGGAAGTTAGGTTCTACAAAACGCCATTCCTTGAACTCTGCTAACGCGGGATACTTTATGCATCGAATTGCCCCCTTTTTTTATGTGTAGTTTAATTTTTAATAGATTCTCATTCAACTGATCAATTTTAGTTTAGAAGCTTGAAATTAGTGTTTGTTTTGATCATCATGTGAGTTTTGGAAATGGTGAGATAAAGAAGTGTCAACTCATGTGAGAACAACATAAAGCATCCTGGAATTATTTTTCTCGGATTGATTTCTTAGATCATCACTCAGCTTGAGTTTACCTAAAATCATGGAAGTTACTTAACTTTTCTTTTTGTAACCATTGAAATTACTAGTTATTGAGAGGAAACAAAGGAAACCTTTTCTAGGATATTGAGAAAGTTGATTGAGACTTTGGTTCTAAAAAAATATTAGCTTAATACATAATCAACCCTCAAATTTGTTAGGATATTTATAGAGGTGTTTGGATTGACTTTTTTTTTAAGTGACTTATAAGTTAAAAGTTAAAAGTCATAAGTTGGGAACACCCAATTTTTGGGTTTTGGCTTTTTTTGGTACTTTTTCAGCCTTAAAAAAGGCCGTAAAGCACTTTTTGAGTTATCCAAAGAGTTCCAAAATTAAAAAATGACTTAAAAGCCAAAAATCACTAAAAATAAGTAAATTCAAACATCCACTTAGATATGCCAAGCTTTCGTCCATTGCGGAAAATTCCCCATTGTTGTCTCCAATAGGTGTTTGGGCAGTGTCTCACTCTCAGTGTGACTAATCATCCACTTGAACCAAATCATTGCCTTGATAAGATATTGCCTAACCAACTAGCTAATCAGACGCGAGCCTTTCCTCTCCTCGAGATTATTCCTACTTTTGCATAACTAAATCTTGTTTCAATATTTGAATACCTCGATTCTAAAAATGTTCCAATTAGACCCTTTGATTCTAATTTGAAGGGGAAAAAATCCACCTATTCTCATTCGCCTATTAGGTACTTAAGTTAACCGTAAAATTGCAAACATTTTCTACTCGAGGTTGATGTAAATAACTAAATCACAATCTCTATTTTACTCTTAGCAAAACATTATACTAATTATATGTTGTATAGAAAGAGTTTGGAGAGACCTTGTATCAAACATCCAGATTTATAATATTAATATTTGTGTAACGCATGAAGAACTAATTTCCTTTATAGTTAGTTATAAGGAAGAACTACAAAACAAGACAAAATAAAATTTACTAATACCAATTTAACAGAAAAATACAACCCATCATCAACTAAAATAAGGAAAATACTCTTATTCAAACAGAAATCATACATTTTTCTTTTCAAATTTATTCATCAAATTGGCAAAGAAAATGAAAATAAAATTCAGTAAATTAATTAATTCATTATTTTTGTGTTGGAATGCCTTAGGCAAAAAGATTTCAGTCTACTTAATCCTTCTTCAAGAAAAGATGCATCAACTGCAAATGTTATTCGAAGCCAATTCTTCAATCCCACGGCAGTTCCTGAAAGAAAAAAAAATTCGTATTTTTATCAGACGTAAAATTATATTACGTTATTTTCAAGAAGAATAATATATTTCTATATATAAAAAAACTTGTTAATTTTTAATTTTATCTTTAATAATATTCTTTGCTATAATAGCGACAACAAGTTCTAAGGATACTTTTGGTATATACATTAAACATGTTCTTTTTCTTAATTATGTATTCAATTGAACACATTTATATAAACTCAAAGAGGAAAAGATAATAAATGGTCACTTATGTTTGGGGTTAAAGTTCAAAATGTCTCATTTAATATAATTTTGGGAGAAAATTTTGACTATTTAAATTTGTCAAAGTGAATATATTAATCTATATATGAAAACTCGTTAACTTTAAACTTCTGATTTTATCCTTAATAACATATTCTTATAGCCGTAGAAATATCATGATATGCTTAAGATAATAAATTCTAACATATTTTTTATATACATCAATCAAATCTTCTATTTTTTTCTGGAAGCTTCGTGTTCAACCAAACGCGTTCTATACCTGGAAGTAAAAGGACAGATTCCTCCTTGGCAAGCTTAAAGCAGAAGTCAATATCACCACTTATATCTTTGAGGAGGGTTAAATTGAGCTTCACCTTCATACATAAAATTAAAAATTAAAAAGTAGAAGGACCAAAAAGTAGAAAAAAAGCAAAAAGAAGGGACAAAAGTGTATGAAACAAGAAGTTTTGGGGGAGTAAGAGAGTTTACCATAAGAACCATTGAGCCTTGTGATCTATAAGGACAATTTATACATGAAATCTCTTGTATTTTTTCATAACATATATCTGAATTCTTCTTAAGCATTTTGAGTGTATTTCTGAAGAAATCCTCTTTTGTGCTTTCAATAATTTTGGGGACTGCTGCCTAAAACAAAAAAGAATTTAAGTTATATATACTAACCGAATAAAAAAATTGTACTATTATACCAGATATCGATCAGTTACATGTAATTATCTTATAACAAGATCTTTATATTGTAATGCATAAATTTTAAATTCAATAAGATTATAATGTAAGGTATAAATCTGATCAACATAAATATGTTTCACACTATCAATATAATTTAACAACCCCAAATTTAATTTATATATACACACTATAAATAGTTTTTCGATCATGTAGGTTACCTTCTACAACAAATAATTAAATAAGATTTAATAGGCAGAAATAATGTCCACTAATCAATTTTTGGCCTATCTTTGAAAAGTAACTATTGTCATAAAGCTTTAAATTTAATAAGTAAAAACATTATCATAGAGTGAATTTTGAAACAACATGACAATAGTTATTTTTAACTATGGGGACAAAACTGACGAGTTGCGAATTTTTTCTATTTAATAGTCTAATGTTATGTTAAATTTATATATTATCAATGTGTATGAATTAAACTCGATCTTTAACCTATCTGATTGTATAAATATTTTTTATATTATCCCGACTTCAATAATTAGTGGAAAGATAAATCTTCTAGCTATAAAAAGAGGGCAACTAAATAAATAAATTATATATAGGGTACTAACCTGTATGAAAGTTGCAGGACCTCCACCTATGTCACAATACTTCTTAATACGTTCAACAATCTGAGAGATTAAGTAAAAACTTGTAATTAATTAGTATTTCATTTCGAGAGTTAGGCTTTTTATTTTTGACCATGAATTTGCAAAAAAACAATTGAAATAAAACTTACATATTCGAAAATTACGTAATAAAAATACTATTATAAGTTAAAATAATTAATAATTTAAAATATTTTAAAAACATACAGAAAAATTGATGTATAAAAAATAACTCATTTGACTCTCAAAAAGTTGAAGAGACTGTTAATTAGTGTTCCCTGTTTAAATTTATATGTGACACTTTGAGAATTAATTGTTAAAATTTTATCATGAATTTAAGCACTAAATCTTTAAATTTTTTGAAAATAAAATTTAGAAATTACGTAAAATAAAATAAAATAGTAATACTATCCTAGAATACAATATTTAATAATTGATAGAGGTATGAAAAGATCGTGATTAAAGAAAACTCATTTGACTCTCTGAAAGATGTCACGTAAATTGAGACGGAGACAGATAGAGTTGTGAATTAGAAATTACCTTAGGGGATTTGAAGATGCAATTAGGATCATTAATGACAAACCAACCAAGTCTCCAACCAGGAATTAACCATCTCTTAGACAATGAACCAAGAGTTAATATTGGTGTTATTGAACTAAATAATCCCATTGATATAAAAGGGTTTTCTCCAAATGCAAGATGTCCATACACTTCATCTGCTATGATTAGTGTCTTCACTTTCTTTGCTGTTTCTGCTATCTAATCATCATTAAAAAAAATTTAATAAGTAATAAAGTTAGTTAAAAGATAATTACATGTAATCGTGGTGAATGCTACTATATAACATGTTGAAATATACTGATAAGGTCAAAATTGTTAACATGTGTATATAAAATTGAAGGATTGAAGCACGTATGAACACTTTTATATTCATTTTAAACATTGTGTTCATTTAGATTTAATTGTGTCGTAGCTTTATAATTCAGAATCAGAAGGGGAAAGTAACGAGAGAGAAAATAAAGCGCATACATCGTACCTTCTCCAAATGGTCATAAGAGTAGACATTTCCACAAGGATTTCCAGGATTTATAACAACAATTCCAATAGTATTTTGGTCAGCCAAATTTTCAATTGCCTTCAAATCAACTTGCCAATTATTTTGAGGTAAAAGATCATAGTACCTAACTTCAACATTTCTAAAAGCAGCACAAAGTACATAAGTTGGAAATCCAGGCCTTGGTAACAAAATATTTGAATTTGGTTTTGCAAGAATAGACACTGCTATCTCTATAGCTTGTGTACAACCAGATGTAACATATACATCTTCTGGTGACAAATCATATGGAAGATCTCTTGACAAGTAGTTTGCAATTGCCCTGTCCATTTAACCAGTAATAATGTCAGCGTATACAACTTAAATCAGTAATTTTCATGCAATATATGCTTAGCTTGCAATAACTTAATTAGGAGATACAATTCAATTGTTTAATACTCCTTCTGTCTCAATTTTATATGACACATTTCGCTTCCAAAGAGTCGAACAGTCTAATTTTGATTATAAATTCAGGAATGAAATTTTTAATTTTTTTTAAACAAAATTTATATATTTAGAAACCACGTAAAAAATAGTATAAGTCACAATGATTGTTAATTTAAAATATTTAAAATATATATGAAAAAATTACGATAAAAAATAAACTTGTTTGAATCTCGAAATCATAAAGATGCCATATAAATTGGGACGACAGGAGTATTAGGGATAATTACAATTCAATGTCTTAAATGATCTAGTTTAAAAAATAACGAGCAAATGTATAGGTTGTGAGCAATTTTAAGTATAAATATATATAATCAGTGTATAGATTTTGTATATTTCGATCAATGGCGATAATTAAATAAGTTTGGTCAAGCTATACGTATCGATATACCTATACCTAAATTAGTTTCGATCGATTATATCCATGTATAGGAAAATCATATATAGTATATAATGAGAGCTAAATTTTTTTATAGATATGTCTGTATAATCAAGTTATTTAAAAGATAACTATACGTAACGGTTCATAATGAGTGATGTTAGCCAGTAATAACTTTAAAAATTAGACAGATAACTTGATATAACATGTTAAATTATAGAGATAATCGATATAACATTACTTTTTAGCAATGGGAAGACCACTAGAGGGAGAGTATCCATTGAACTTGTCAAGAAGAAGGCTCTCAACAACAGCTTCCTTAGCAGCATCAGTTGTGTGAAAGCAAGAATGAGCTGTTGGATCTCCAATTCCTAGTGAGATCACTTCCTTCTTATCTGCACCTGTCGGAAAATATCAGTGTCTGAGTTAGAATTTTCACTAAATGACATATACAAAATATAAGAAAGTAAATGTATATTGCTAATCTAAAAATAATTCAACATATACTATATATGCAAATAAGAAAATTTAGCCTATCGATCGATCTACACATGCAATTTACTTATAAAGGTGGATCAATTGACTCTTCTTGGACCTTCAGTACCCCCTATTTAAAATGCTTCGTGAAAATTAATATTTTCTATATCTAGGCTCTAGTGTATGACCTTTTTAAAAAAATTCTACACTAAGCAAATAGTGAAGAAAAATCTATTTAGAAAAGAAGGAAAATATTTTTTTTTATTTTCAACCGGAGAATGTGAAGATGTGAGTTTTTTTTTTTTGTTGAGGAAACAGAAGAATGAACGTATTTGATATGAGTTTAAGTTATATATATATCGATTATTTACACCATTAGCTAATGGTATATTTGTTCTAGAAGGTATTTGATAGTGTAAAAAAATAGTGACAGCCTATACAATTTAAACTGATATTGATATTCTCAGAAAATAGTTTTATCTATTTATTTTTTCTTTTAAAGACGCTACTAGAAACAAAGGTTTTCTCCATTGCAAATCAATGAGAAAATTGTGATTTTTTTTCCATCTATTTTCCATTGAACCAGTTCACTGAGAAAACTCATGATGGAAAAAAAAACTCTCACTTTTTTTTGTGGAAAAATAGTAAGTATTATTTTTTCTCTTCTCACTGATTCAATCAAAATATCCGTAGAATATAGCCGCCGAACCCTTTTGGTAAAGAAAATCAATAAGAAAATAGTGATATTTTTAGTAGTGAGAAAACTCCCAACTCACACACAAACAAAAAAAAATTGTGTTACTATTGTTTATACTTAAAACAATTTTGCAACTTTACCTCCATCAATATTGTCCATCAACAAGCCAAGAATCCCTTTGATAGTAATATTTGTAAATGTTTCTACTTGTTTTGTTTGAAAAGAAATATTTGTTTGGCTTCCTATATTCTCCATTCTTTCACTTTTCACTAATCCAAAATGCAAAAAATGGAATTAATTAAGATGACAAGGAAAATGAAAAACCAAAGAACACAAAAGAGAGAGTGAGTGAATTTGGCCTTTAGAATCCCTAGATATTTATACTTTTTTCAAAAAGATTCTTCTTAATTATCTACTAAAGTATAATATAATATTAGTACATTATTTGTAATTTTAAAGTTAGAGTCAACTAATTTAACGGAGCATAAATAGATTTGACTTAGAATTTAAAACCATATGTTAAAATGTGGACTGGATCATTTGTTCCATTACAATAGGGAGTATGGATCAATGCACTATTTAATAGTTATCTCATTTTACGTGTCTTTAAATCACGTTATAATTTGGAATTATCAGTTTATAATATTACAATTTACAGATATAACAACATAAAAGAAAAAAAAATGATAATGAGTAGCTTGATCAATTTACCTAATATTTCTGACTCAGCATAGTCATAAAAAATATTTAATTTTTTGAATAATAGTGCATTCATATAAAACGAATGGGTGAAGTATTACGAAGCATGTATGAAAGCAATGGTAAATTGTTGATATTAAATGCATGAAACATACCAAAGTCTTTAGTTTGAATCTTGAATATGGAGTCGTAACTTGTACGGTAGAAAGTACTTTATCCTAAAAATGATATTTTCATAGTAAATTTAAATTAATTAGACTTTAAAGCGAGTATTAAATGAGAAAAAAAAATGTACTCACAAAAGAGGAGCAATTTTTTTCTAATAGGGACATAAAGTTTGTAATATTGTAATACGAAGTCCTAAATTAAGTAATGAGGCGATTATTTTTCTTAAGCTAAGCAAACAATCAAACATGCATTTAATTATCTTATACAGAGTTTTACTCTAAAGTTAAATACATCAACAACTAATTAAACAACTCCTTATTGATCGTTTGGTTGAGAATAAGTTATTCCGCAATTAATTATATCTTGAGATAAGTTATTCTAAAATAGGCTATTCCATCATGTATATGAGATAACTTATATCAGTACGTACTAAGACATAAATGGTGGGATAAATAATCCCAAGATTACTTAATACCTTCGACCAAACACAAGATAAAATAATCATGCATTTTATCTGTAAATTATTAAACTTTACCTTATAACTCACACCAAACGACTTCCTAGTGTTTAAAAAGGTGAAAGAGTTTAAGTTAATTATATATACTATTAAAAAATAATATTAAGCATATTTACATATTGTAGCAGATAATAATTTTCTTATTTTTCAAAATTATAAATTTAGTTTTGCTTATAAATATTCTTTAGATGACAGTATAAAAAAAATATTTATACTTATGATGTATATAATTTAAACTCAATATTTGTGCATCTTTAAATAGTTCTAAAAAACATTGCTACTAAGTCTTTAATGCTTGAAAATCGAGGCTCCGAATAATCAAAATTCATGTTGAAAAATTTTACTTTGAAAATAAAACGTTCCCTATCAAAAATAATTCCTTGTCTAATAATTAATTTAAGCTAATTAGTTTAAAATAAAACAGTGTAATTAGTTATAAGTATCATGTGATTGCCAACTGTAGATAAAATTGAGTCAAAGTCGTCACGACCCTAAAAATATGGCAAATTGACTAGAGAAATTTCAAAGTCAAATAATCAAATTGACTTGAAATTAATAATAATAATAATAATATTTTTAAACTTAATTCACCCATTAACGAGGTCTTAAGTTTTTGTCTTTCCATGCAGAAACTCAAATATTTTTCTCCTATTTGGATATTTATTTTTTTATATATTACTTGATTCATGTTGATCAGTCACATTTCCTAAGAAAACATTAATTGAAAGTATTTTTTTTATTATGCTTTGAAATTTTAAATTTGCATCGGCTATACTAGAATTTATGTAGCTATTTAGTAATAAAAATAGTATATATTGAAATAAAGAAAATAATAAAAAAAAATTGATCTGCTAAAATGAAGAAGTAAAAATTATAATACAAGAACCAAAAAATATAAAACATCAAAACTACATAAAAAGAATTATCATAATCACAATACTATTTAACAATAATCGAAAAGCTCGTAACTCAAATGATCGGAATCACATATTTTTTTCTAATTTCTAAATTCTAATTCATAATTTTAATTCTAATTCTAATTCTAAATTCTAATTTTAATTATAAGTCTAATATTCTAATTCTATCTTCTTCTATTTTCCATTTCACCTCTTACTTGTTTTCTCTGTTTATATTGAACAATGGTGCTCTCTATCTATAGGAGAAAAAGAAGAAAACTACAACTTCAATAAGTACTAAAAGAAAATACTAAACAATTTTAATTTCTCAAAAACTTGGCCAAACAAAGCTTAAATCCAAACAAAGCAAAAAATATAAATGAGAGAGTGCATTTAAATAAAATGATAGATAAATCAAAAATCAAATTGATTGATAAATCGAATCGAAAAAAGTGCTATTGATTTATTGTTATTGGGATATTGAGTAAACCGATAACTCATTAAGATTAATGTAGTAATTTTCTACTTTATCCGTATGTAAATATTAAATATTAATCTCAATACCGTACTAGTTACTATTGTTGCCCTTTAGCCGTCAATTCATGTTTCACAGTGAATTTAAGTTCACAACTTATACAAAACGTCAAAATCTAAAGTAAGAATCACAGTCCTTTTAATTTCTCTTTGTGTTACACTTAATACTTTTTTTCATGTTATTATTGTTTCTAAAGTATGAACATTTATAAAGTTATAATTATTGTCTTATTGTCACGACTCAAACCGTCGTGGTTGGCGCCCACACTAACCCTCTGGTGGGAGAACCATTACTACACCCAGACTAAACAACTTAACCAAAAACTATGCATTTAAACCTGCATACACAACACAATTCAATGGTCCTCTCACGGAACTCAATTCAATGGTCCTCTCATAGAACCCAAACACAAACTGTTAGTGTACCAGTTCGTGGTACCCGATCCAATATTTATGCCAAAACGTGGCAACCGATCTAAGTTAGTGTGTCGGAACGTAACACCCGGTCCATTCAACAAACCACAATCACAATCACAATGTATATTCTCACAATCATACAACAAAAGGTGATTCATGGCATTCAATTATTCAATTATCCTCATTCACGATTAGTGTGATCAATAATGCAACATTCGCATACATGCGTGCATTATAATGAAGCAAGTACAAACATATATCACACAACATGAAATCACAACCATCACCTACCTGGAATCCAAGCTTGAATCCCCTAAGACACTTGAATCTTCCCTTTTCGGATTCTTTCCGCTTGTTCTAGGTCTACAAACAATTAACATACGCAAGGATTAACAATCAAATGTCTAATTATCCGGATTATAACAACCCTATAACCCTAGACCAAACCCAAGATCCTAATACCCAATTTAGGACTTTTTCCACCATTAGTTTCAGATCAAAACCCTCATCCAATAGTAATTAACCAAGAATCCAAGTTCTACGGATCGAAAAACGGATTAGGGGAGTAAAATCCTTACCTTTAGTGCTAGAAGAGGTGGAAAACCTTCAAGAAATAGCCCTGGGTAGTTTCTTAGCTCTTAAGAATGAACTTTTGCAGAAAATAACATTTTTTTGGGGTTTCTTTTTACCCTATTTAAGTCGCGACTGTCCCGCTACAGCAGGACCCATCCCGCTACAGCAGGACCCATCCCGCTACAGCGTCATGCACGGAGACAGAATGTTAGAATTTGAGTTCTAAGCCCTCATTTCGCCACACACCTTCAACCCTTGACATTCAACAACTACCGGTTCATGCTAAGATCATTTTCGGGAGTTCTACTCGCCCGAATTTGATTCCGTAAAGTCGTACGGGTTCCTTAGCGTCTTAGCTATCCACTCATGTAATCCAATTCATAATTAGATCTCTCATTTGTTACTTGATTTCTCTAGACTTTACTGACTCCGATTTCGTCCAATTCTGGACTAGGTTGGGAAATTTCAAGTTACTACGAAAAGTTTTCTGACCCCAACTCTTTCTCCATTGGCTTTTCCCTAACACGAAATCAGGTCGTTACACTTATTGCGTCAAATTGTTGAAGAAGTCATATAATGTTTTGTAATATTTTATTATTGGTTAAACTGAACACCAAATCATTAAGGACCAAAATCGATTAAATAATTTTTTTTTTTATTGATTTAGCGTATTTGAAAAAATAAAAAATCAATAAACCAAACCGACTAATACACCTCTAGATACCTCAAGTAGAGAAACAAAATTCAGGAAATTAGAAATAGGCTAACAATAATAGGAAAAAAAGAGAGGAAAAACTACCTAACTAGACATACTTTACTACCATTACCATATATACTTAATTTACCTCTAATTTAAAAAAAATTACACATAATACCACTTTTAATATTGATGTCATATATTTTGAAATATTTAATCAGATACACAAATTTCTTAAATATGATATTAAATAATTATCTTAAAATTTAAACTCCCTAATTAATGCTAAATAATCAAATTCAATTTTATTTTCTGTCACCTCAATCTATCGTTCCCCTCCCCCAATCTCATTACCTTTTGTATCTCTCACTCCACCCCCACCGTCTTCAAACACCTCCACCATCTTCCTTTCTTCCTTAATCCTCGCAATACATGTTTGCATGTTCAAAATTAAATATTGATAATCACAAGTATATAAAGAGGTAAATTACTTCTTAGTTTTTTTTCATTATTCTAATGTATCTTGATTTTACATCACATTCATGTATCTAAGATAGAGTTCATATTTCTCTAAAGTTCGACCGTATAAACTTTTACAAATTAGGCTCAGATATACATATATCATTAATGGCGAGATACATGTATCCAACAAATTTTAAAGCCAAGATACCCTTCAACTAGCTATCGGTGTAGGTTGCATTAGCTCTCAAAAGTATTCCATCAATTCTATAAATTTTCATATTCAGTTTCTGAAATTCATGAACCCGAATGCCTCAACAACACTGTGATATTGGTCATTTGAAAAAAAAAATTCGAAACTTTCAGATACAAAGGAAGGAACCGATGAAAAAGATGAAGAGTACAATAACATAATTACTTAGGTTTATGATTTCGTTATTTTAGGAAAACTTGTTATAGTTGATACTCCAGTCTCCAGGATCTTGTAAATTTGTTGGGTTGTTAATTAATCAACAATTAATCCTTTAATTAAAGAAATAAGTTACATTCTCTTTAATTCAAATTAATAAATTATGTATCTTGGCTTTAAAAACGATTGGATACATTTATCTCGCTATTACAAACTATGAGGATCTAAAGTAGTGGAATTTACGTAAGATGCCAAAATAAAAAAAAATTAACCCAATAAAAAAAAGGTGCTGATTTTAAATTCCAAAAGTACCCCTCGTATATTTGAGCAACTCATCATAAACATGAGGGCATTATCGTCATTAAACTTTTAAGGATAAAATTGGTAATAATCGAAAGAATAGTAAACACATAGCATTAGGGATTTCAAGAATTGGGACTCTGTTTCCTTCTCCATTCCAATTTAACCTACAAAACCATAGCTTATAATTAAACTCCAAAACCCAAAATCCACCATAAAAATTGCATCTTTTCTATATTAAAAACAACCCCATATAATTTTTTTGTGAAAAAAAATTGATTCTTGTTAAGAGCAAAGATATTGATAATGGATGAATCAGAGAAGAGAAAGGAAAGGCTTAAGGCTATGAGAATGGAAGCTTCACAAAGTGGAGATTACAATGAAGCTGTTGGCTATGGAGGTCTTACAAACCCTTTAACTGATGTGCCTTCTGGTAATGTTGAATCTTATGCTATGCCAAGGCCCAGATTTGACTATTATACTGACCCCATGGCAGCTTTTTCTGCAAATAAAAGGAGTAACAATCAACCCCATGTCAGCCCTCAGATTTCTCAACAGTGTTATACCCCTCCAAGTAATTGCATATTCTTTCATAAAGTTCTTTTTTTTTTTACTTTAAAGTTATAAACTTGTGCAGATTATGTTGTTATGGGTAGTTTCTGTTGTTTGGTGAAGTATCCTTTGAGGGACTATACTAGTTGAATCGAGCTGGGGAAGCAAACACTAATGCTTGCATTAGGATTATCTGTCTACACTGCCTTTTTTTTGTTCTTAAGGATATTGCCTTAGAGACAAGACATATAGCCTACATTTAGCTTATTTGGTTTGAAGTATAGTTGATTGATAATGGTTTGGGATCCGAATAATGTCAAACTGGTTTTGGTCGATAGGTGCTGAAGTGAATAATGAGAAGTGAAGTGCATAGTTGATGGAAGTAAAAAATACAAACATATATAGATTAGTACTTATGATAATCATGTTTTACTTGAGTGGAGGGTGTATCGTAAACAAACTCTCTACCTTCACAAGGCAAGAGCAGTGTTATTAAAAGCGAAAAGCGCAAAAAAGCTGTAAGGTCCGTGGGGGCTTTAAGTGCAAAGCGCAAATAAAGCGTGGGCATTAATGAAAAAAGGCGCAAAGGGAGAAAAAAAAAATAATTTGTATGTTTAGTCCAAGACTAATAATTATAAACATGTATGAATATATGACCAAAGAAATTGAATTTTTTTTTTTATGATAAAGTGAAATATCAATTGTTTAGTGTCATTTCTTCATAAGAGGCTCATTGACAAGGAAAAGTTTGTCTTAGAACTTTGATGACAACACTGAAGCGCACATAAAGCGAGGCGAAGCGCTCAACACGTTTTGAGCCTCACTTTAGGGTTTAAGCATGCTTAAAGCGCGCCTTTGATAACACTGGGCAAGAGTAAGGTTTGTGTACACCCCACCCTCCCCCGGAGCCCACTTGTGAGATTACACTGGGTATGCTGTTGTTGTAGTACTTATGATTATCAAAATACAAGTACAATTTCTAGTTAGCATCCAATATACAATGATGTGAATCGGACTCTTCATAGTAATCATCATTAACAATAACATGGTAGTCGTTTAGGAGCGTAATTGCTAGGGTAGGGGAGAATTAAGTGTGATTTCAGCAAGAGCAACTAGACGGACTACTATAGTGAGTCTAGTGACTACTATAATTTTGACCAGAGCATAAAGATATCTTCAATCACAAATCACTTTTGATTTTTAATTAATCAACCATAAAAGGAATTAATTTGCAGCATTTAATTTCATGTTTGATACTTTGATTACTTTAGTGATTGTACTAAGAGAAGAAAAGAGAAGCTTAACTGCAAAAATAGAAAACTAGAATAAGAGGACTTGCAAAGCTAGAACTTCAAAAGAAGAGAAAACCTGCACCCAAGGGTGTGTCCTAATGGTCAGTGAAGTTAGTTGAGAACCATGAGGTCTCATGTTCAAATCTTAGAGGAGGGAAAAAACACTAAGTGGTTTCTTTCCATTTGTCCAAGCCTTGGTGGATAGAGTTACTCGACACCTATGGTGGTGGGAAGTAGCAGGTACGCTATGGAATAAGTTGAGGCGTGCATAAGTTTTCCCTGACACCGGGGAAGAAGGAAGAGAAAACTCACTAGCTCTTATGTTGGTTATGTGAAGGGAGAGAAATTAGATAGCTTTTGGAAGGGTCAAGAGTTATTCTATACATGTGAGGTACTTTTCATGTCTCTAATCTCTTTTTGGTGCATATATGAGTTTCTTTGTATAGATGAGTGGGTGACCTTTGTACCATATTTTTGTCTAGGTTTCTCTACCTTTTGGTATACTTATATACATTGACTCCCCCAACATTAAATAAAAAATAAGGGGACTTGCATTCTCAAAGAGAAAAGGACAGTAAATCTGTTCGAAAATGGAAAAAACGAAGTAAATCAAAAACAGTAAAACTTAAATAGTTTTAGAATATACATTACAAAATTGAGAAAAAGAAGAAGATAAAGGACAACCAAAAGAACGATGAGCACAAGTGAAGAGGAGTTAAAATAGCAAAAAGCCATTTTTTCCCCTCTTCTAATTTTTAATCTTTTAAAATGAGGGTCAAATAATAGAATGCTTCTCATTGGAATCACTCTGCATTCCATTATTTGAAGCACCTCATTTATCTGAAGCGCATGACTTCATCCATGAAACTATAATCCCTCGTTACACATTGATTCTTCATTCTAAACCTGGGCTTGTCTAAGCTTATCCAGAGCTATCTCATTTGAGGTGTTTGAGTCAGCTAGAATAGGTGTTTTAGTTGACTTTTTAGTTTCTTTTGTCTGTTGGGGCTGAAAGGAGGCGATGCTTTAAAGAGGGATAAGTATCAGTTTGGGAGAAAGTGCTTTACAATATGCCAAAGCATAACAAGAATATTTTTTTTTTATAACCAGCATAACAAGATTTTTTTTCTTTATTACCAGTTTAACAAGAATATTTTACCCAAGACAAATTAGCTCAGGTTGCATACAACCTCTGTTCCATATTGAGAAAAAGTTAAGCTGTTTCTACATTTTTGTTTAAGACAAATTCCAATGTTGAGCTTAAAACTAATTGCTGTTTTGGCTAAATTTCTGGCAGTTGTTGATTTTGTTTGTGTGGGATAGCTACTTTGTTTAGTATCATGTAAGATCGCAGAGGAAAAGGTTCAATAGGTTCATGAAAGTTGTGTGCTGAGATCACTTAAAAAGGCAACAAACTTTAGCTTATGGACAAAGGCTCTTATCTGAGATCAAGGCTCTAATGCAGCCAAACCTTAGTTTGTCTATTGAGCTGCTTCATGAGAAGTGCCCTTGTGGAGAGATGCAATTATGGTAGTGATTAGTGAAAGACTTCTAATTTAAATTATTATTAGCATGCAAGGTTATAATATTGTTAGATGTTGGGATGTCTATGTTCTTTCAGTTTCTTATGGACAGAGGTTGTCTTGTCCGGTATAACTTTCTAATGCCATATTGGATAATAGATGTTTGCTGCACAATTATTGCATACGAGGTACAGCCTATTAGTGACAACTAAGGAATATCAGTTCGATAGGCATGATTTTCATTTCACACATCCAGTTTTACCATATCAGGCAGAAGGCTATATAGTATGTTGTATGAAATATTGATATCATAGTAGCAGCAGTAGTTTTCTCTGATTCGATTGACTCTGGCTAATGCCATCAGTATGAATTGTCTGCTTGTGCAATTGTCCTCATATATTGTAGTACATAAACAGACCTTTTTGTACATGATTTTTCAGGAGCAACGAATCCTCAATCTCCAATTTGTACTCCTCGAGGCAACTATTCCGTAGATCAGAGATCACAGGGAGTCCATCATACCTTTAACCCTCTTGGAAATCCTGGGCAAAATAGTCCTTTTGGCACACCACAAAGAGGTTCCCCTAGTGCATGGAATAACTCTTTTGGCACACCTAACAACTACCTTCCACCTAATTCTTCAATGGGTGGTAACTTTGTCAGTCCTGGCATTCATCGAGGTGGAAGACCTGGTATCCATTATGGACAAGGTAGCGGGCAACCTGGTTCAGGATATGGAGGCAGCCCTTACCAAGGTTCAGGATATAGAGGCAACCCTTACCAAGATTCAGGGCACAGAGGCAGCCCTTACCAACATTCAGGGAACATAGGAAGCCCTTACCAACGTCCTGGGAACAGAGGGAGCCCTTACCAAGGTTCCGGGCAAGGCAGGAGCCAATGGAGGGGTAATAGTTCTAGTCCTATTTCGTTTCGAGGTGGTAGAAGGGGGGGAAGAGGTTCCCACGGAGGCACATCAGGGGAGTCTAGACCAGATTTGTATTATTCAAAGTCAATGGTAGAAGATCCATGGAAAGAGTTGAAGCCAGTTATCTGGAAGGCATTCTCTGATAAATCCTGGCTTCCAAACTCCATTAGTGCAAAAAAAGCCAAATTCCCAGATGCTCCAGTAAAATCCATTCCTCAGCAAAGCCTTGCCGAGTGTTTGGCTGCCTCATTTAATGAAGCAGCTAGCAGTGAGGCTGCGACTGATGGATCTGGAACATGATTGTCATGTGATGCCTCAGTGTCTTGCTTATGATGTTCTCACTCTCCTAATATCGTCAAAATGCAAGTTTAGCAGCAGTTGAGTAGTTTGACATTTATTGTGAATTAACGTCGAAAGCTAATAAGCTCCAGTCTCTATTTCACCTGAATTATGCTGTTATAGCATATGACATTACTGGTAACTGTTGGGAAAAAAGATATTTTTGTTTTTGTGTGAGTTCAAAGTTAACTGGTTTTTTTTCTCCCAACTTCAAATTTGTGAAGTAGTAAATAATTTTGCATCATGTTTCTCCTGCTAGTAGTATTAGTATTTTTTTTATTTTACTATTTCCGTATTTCTCATTCTTAGTTTTCTATTACTACTCGTTGTCTCTTATGTCTCTTTTCTTACTATCCTGTTGTTGTTACTACTTATGTCTTTATAAATGTTGTATATTTGCTTCGATCCACCCCTTATTAATTGACATGTTTTCTTTACCGTCGTATTTACTTTTTCATAACTACTTTGATTTGTTGCATTTGAGCCGAAGGTCTTTCAGAAGCAACCTCTCTTCTGCGATCACTTTACCCTCCTCAGACTCCACTTGTGAGATTACACTAGATATGTTGTCGTAATTTGTGAGATGCTACAGTAAGATCCACTCCTCAGGCTGCCTCAATTTAATGAGGCTGTGAATATTGATGAATTTGTCACATGATACTTTGTACTTTCTCAGCATCTTAAACTGTTATGTCTTTACTAACTGTACTTTTTGTTACTGGCTGTAGTTGAGTTGTTTCTGGTTGTTAGTTAATCATTGATAGCAAATAAATTCCATTCATGTGTGACTTGAATTCTGCTGTTGTAGCACATGCAATTACCCCTTTTCATGAAAGAATCACCCCCCCCCCCCCTTTTTTGTCTTTTTTGTGGTAGCATTATAAAGTTGTTTACGCGTAACGAGTAGGTTACAACTTACAAGTTCGAGTTACAGAATCAACTGTTAATTGTTTGTGTTAGTATAGCATGTCTAACATGAAATGCTTTGTAACATGTCATTACCCCACTTATTCTTGAATGGAACCCTTCCTTTTGGTGTTGTGGTAATATGCCACGGTAAAATTATTTTTGTGTGATATGTAAGTCACAAGTTCGAACTATAAAATCAAATACGTATTAATGTTTGTGTTAGAATATGATGTTTTATATTACATATATCTCTTCATGATACAATCTTTCTTCGATTAAATACGAAATTTTGTATGATATGTAAGTTACAAGTTTGACTTATAAAATCAGACATGTATTAATGCTTGCGTTAGTATATGATGTTTATATATATATATATATATATATATATATAT